>CM064573.1:46004775-46229775 GCA_032716605.1 Paralithodes platypus | reverse complement strand
ACAGAGAAATACCAAGTGGACCTCTTCTCCCTTATGTTTAACCTCATTAGTTTTTTATATTTAAAGACCTATTCCCCATTAGTTTGGCGGTGCTAAGACCTGTCATGCTATTTACATGTCAATATTTTCCTAACGAGCTAAAGCGAGCCTGCAATATAGGAGGAACTGGCCTTCGGCCGGCAAATGTATCTCGAAGGTGGGTCTTGGGGATATTTGTAAAAGATTAATGGAGGTCTAGAGAGGAAACTAATAAACATGAATAGCTCTATAAATATATAAACAATAAATAGAAATCTCCCCTGAAGGAAGAAAGCACACTAAGATCCTACGAAGACGTAATAACAAGGACTAACGAAGGGCCAGTAAAGGTTAGGGTAAGGTGAGAAAGACCTTGTAACCTGTGGCCCCACTCTAGGGTTCACGTCCATCCCTCCCAGAAGTCAGGACCCAGTGACCCCTAAATCATTCCAACACTTCTGAACCCACCACACCAAGAGCAGGCACAGTCAGCCTCAAACATCATGGTATAATTATTACAGTCAGGCTCAAACATCATGGTATAATTATTACAGTCAGGCTCAAACATCATGGTATAATTATTAGAGTCGGGCTCAAACATCATGGTATAATTATTAGAGTCGGGCTCAAACATCATGATATAATTATTACAGTCAGGCTCAAACATCATGATATAATTATTACAGTCAGGCTCAAACATCATGGTATAATTATTACAGTCAGGCTCAAACATCATGGTATAATTATTACAGTCAGGCTCAAACATCATGGTATAATTATTAGAGTCGGGCTCAAACATCATGGTATAATTATTACAGTCAGGCTCAAACATCATGGTATAATTATTACAGTCGGGCTCAAACATCATGGTATAATTATTACAGTCAGGCTCAAACATCATGGTATAATTATTACAGTCAGACTCAAACATCATGATATAATTATTACAGTCAGACTCAAACATCATGGTTTAACCCACTGAGCCCCAGCGACGCAAACAGTGCGTCGGTAATGTATGTAACGCTAAACCCCAGCGACGCAGACGTCTGCGTCAGCGTCACTCCGGTCCCAATTACTCCGGTGCTATGGCACCTAGAGGGCTCAGATTTGTATGGGAACTGTGTAAGTATCCCACACACCCATGCCGATGGTTGGAAACTCTCAAAGTCCAACCGCGTGCGCGTGAGCGCGCAAAAACATGTTTTTTAGGGGAAATTGCCTTCAATTTTTTACTTTTGTAAAATCCGTTTTCGGGGGCTCTGTAGGACCATTTTTTGAGCTTTTTGATCGTTTTTTCGTGGTTTTTCCTTCATTCTTAACCCATTTGCTATTGTTTCTGGAATATAAAAAAAAATCAGAATCAGCCGGTCCTGGGTGGTACATTTATAATTATTTAGCTGGTACTCAGCGGGTTAATTATTTCAGTCAGACTCAAACATCATGGTATAAATAATTCCAACACTTCTGAACCCACCACACCAGGGGCCGGTACAGTCGGGCTCAAACGTCATGGTGTATAATAACTGTGTTGGTGGTGTAATGGTATAGATGCTTATGTTCTGGGTGTGGTGTCCCGAGTTCGAATCCCGGGAGGACCATATACTTTCATTAGTTTATTCAAGAGCGTTTGGGTTTGTAATTGATGATTAATGCCGGGAACGGGGTGTTACTTAATAAATCCATAGCTTCTACTTTGGCTAGCTCTCTAACTCCTATGATATACAAAGGAATATAAGCAACAACAGACCTAATGGTTTTGTCTATATTTGTTGCAGTCTGGCTATCATTAGACGATTCTATTCAACTTTGGAAGAACCTCTAGGATTGAAGGGCTACGTACTACTTCGATTGACCCTTCAACTCCCACAAATCCTTCCTAATAAGTAACAACATAAAAACTTATTACTATAGTCAGAATAGAAGGGAGATTATCGTCCTCGAATACTGACTGTTAAAAGGTATATTTTTGTTTAATCCTTTACAGCAACTAACATGACCCTTTAATTTAAGCGGTGTTTGATTTTGTCGAGGATTTTTGTTTTTCCTGAAGCGACAGAACAAAATTGAAATTGCGTAAGTAGGACACGAGTTCTCTCTCTAAAAATGCGTTAATATTCTTGAAACAGCACATCATATTTAAGTTTATCCATTTGTTAGCAGCTTTTGTGTTCCTTTGTCAAGAGATGAAAATCAAATTGATAATTTGTAGGAGTCGCACGACTTAACTCTCTCGAAAAATTACGACATTAATTTTGTATATAACTCTTTTTATCCAACCATCGTCCAATTTTGAAGAGTCGTTTTTTCCTCCAATATAAAAAACAAGAACTTAATAAAATCTAATATATAGTATATATATATATATATATATATATATATATATATATATATATATACCGGTATATATACATATATATATATATATATATATTATATATATATATGTATGTATGTATATACTTGTTAGTATGTCAGCTGGTGAACCGGAGCACCGTAATTTCCATAATAGTAGGATAAGTAGGGATAAGACGCCTGGACCCATCTTTTTTCTCGAATTTTCGGCTTACATTACGCCATCTTCAGGAGTACCATATAATCCCTAAAAAGAGTAAAAACTCATAACAGAAGGAACAACGGGATCACTAATAAGTCAGTTAAAATGAGTAAACAATTAAAATCCACTCTATATTAATTTTTAAAAGTTTAAAATTTATAAAAATTACTGAAAACTCACAGTTAGAAGTAGAAACTGAAACATCCAATTAAAAATACATATAGCTATCTATATATATATATATAAATTATATATATATATATATATAATATATATATATATATATATATATATATATATATATATATATATATATATATACCGGTATATATATATATATAATATGTACTGTATATATATATATGTATATATACAAATAAACTCGTAATATGAAGAGCATATGTATATAAATAAACTCGTAATATGAACAGCATATGTATATAAATAAACTCGTAATATGAACAGCATGTATCCATCATTTAACATCCTTCTTCTCACTTTACTTACTCACCTCCACATACCTTTTCTTCCAACACTACATCAAGTAAAACAAGAAAAAAAGAAAACATGTGTGCTAAGACTATTGATGTTGCCTGTACCCTGAACACTTTCATTACCTGGTGAGTCTCTCTCCCTCACCCTCACCGCTTGGGGTCCCTCAGTGGATGAATTACCACACGTTACGTTACGGTAATTGGTTACTTATCCGATGGAGAGATAAGTCACCCGTACAATGGCAGCACCGAGAGACCAGAGAGAGAGACGTGGTTAGTTGTGAATAGAACAACTAGGTACCCAGGGTCAGGTGTACGAGAGGCCAGAGAGAGACGTGATTAGTTGTGAATATAGCCACTAGGTACCCAGGGTCAGGTGTACGAGAGGCCAGAGAGAGACGTAGTTAGTTGTGAATAGTGCCACTAGGTACCCAGGGTCAGGTGTACGAGAGGCCAGAGAGAGACGTGGTTAGTTGTGAAGATAGCCACTAGGTACCTAGGGTCAGGTGTACGAGAGGCCAGAGAGAGAAGTGGTTAGTTGTGAATAGAGCCACTAGGTACCCAGGGTCAGGTGTACGAGAGGCTAGAGAGAGACGTGGTTAGTTGTAAATAGAACCACTAGGTACCCAGGGTCAGGTGTACGAGAGGCCAGAGAGAGACGTGGTTATAGTCCAACAGATCTTAACAGGCGGTCCTACCCGCGGTTACTCCCTTTACATTGGTGCCATATGTATAATTATTTACAACAAAAATATATTATTTTCGGTATTAAGTACCTAAAGTCGGTTTGAAATGCTCAGGCAATTTCTACATGTACAAAAAAGCTTTGTTTTTATAATTAATTCTCTTGTTATTAGTAAATACAACTGACATTGTACACAACTTGGCACCGTAGCTCATGCGACGTTGTCAGGTTTCTGGGCAAAAAACTCCCTCACAGATTATCCCTTTAAACTATAAAAAAAAACATGACTGATGGCGCGCTGCCAGGCGCGCGAAATTAGTACTGTCACATCTAAACTAAATCAGTTCATTCCTGACTTTGCCACCATCCACAATGGAAGCCTCTCCAAATCGCCCCACACACTTGCATAGTCAGGTAAAAGAGATGGCCTGTAACGTTCACCAATACTTCCAGAAAGAGAAGGAGCTTGGATGCCCTTTTATTGCCGTAACAAAAGCTACTTCCCGGACAGCTGCAGCCACAAAACTGGGTGAAAGAACAATTTCAAGAATAACGAAAGAAGCAAGAATTAATGAAGAAAACAATAAATCGCCCAAATTTATGTCACCCAAGAAACGACAACGCACAACACCCATTACAGATTTGTTTGATGGATTCAATGAAGGTGTTCTAAGAAGAACAGTGCTCAATTTCTACGAAAGAAAAGAGATTCCCACACTGGAAAAAATCCATGAAGAAATTAAAGAGAACCTTTCTTACCCCGGCAGCCGAGAAACGTTAAGACAGGTTCTCAAGAAAATTGGGTTCCAGTATGCAAAGGTTGACGGAAGAAGATTTCTGATGGAACGTAGTGATGTTGTATATGCCCGCTGCAGGTTTTTGGGAGAAATGAGGAAACATGTATCTTCAAACAAAAACATTGTCTACCTAAACGAGACTTGGATTAACCAGAATTACACAAATATAGTTGTGAATATAGCCACTAGGTAACCAGGGTCAGGTGTACGAGAGGCCTGAGAGAGACGTGGTTAGTTGTGAATATAGCCACTAGGTGCCCAGGGTCAGGTGTACGAGAGGCCAGAGAGAGACGTGGTTAGTTGTGAATATAGCCACTAGGTACCCAGGGTCAGGTGTACGAGAGGCCTGAGAGAGACGTGGTTAGTTGTGAATATAGCCACTAGGTGCCCAGGGTCAGGTGTACGAGAGGCCAGAGAGAGACGTGGTTAGTTGTGAATATAGCCACTAGGTACCCAGGGTCAGGTGTACGAGAGGCCTGAGAGAGACGTGGTTAGTTGTGAATATAGCCACTAGGTGCCCAGGGTCAGGTGTACGAGAGGCCAGAGAGATACGTGGTTAGTCATGAATAGAACGACTAGGTACCCAGAGCTAGATATACCAACTATACCCTGTTCCGAGTAAGTAGGCCAAAACTCCTGAGCATTCAATTGTATTCAAATTCAATTCAAACATTAATCTCCATAACTCACAAACAACTAGAGTAATCGAGCAAATATTCAACTTCAGTATTTGGGAATGGTCTGCCAGAGAATTGGTGTGGAAGTTTAAAGCCCATTTACTCCGGCTCTTTTTAAGTTACAGAGGTTTCGGTTCACAATTTATGACCTTACTTGCAACAGGGTATTTATTTATCTGTTTATTATATTTGTAATTTCCCCCGTAAACCTCCATTAAGATTGAAAAATCACCTCCTATGCCTTTCTTCAAGATAAATGTTTACATTTTAAGTTTTTAACTAAGCCTAACAAGTGATTGTTTACCACACAAACTCGATTGACCATGAGACAAAGCAGTAGTCTCCCCTCTCCCTCCTTCTCCCCCCCCCCCTCCCCCCCCCCCTTGTTATGTGCAGGAAACAAAGGTTTATCTATAAAGTGAGGTAACTGTGGAAATGATTCCTCAGGCGTGACATAGACGATTTTTATCAGCTTCCGCCATTATCCGCAGTAGGCAGTGCGGCAGTTCTAAATATAGATAGAATACAATTATAAAGACCTCGCCGGTAAAGAACGGGTTAAGTCACAACAATCAGATTATTAGGATTTGCTAGTTATCGCTCACCTTCTTACTTATATCTTTAGCCTAGAGGCGTTCAACTATTAATGACCACGAGTTTATCAGAAGTATACGGAAAATGTAGTCTCTAATCTCTAAAGAACGGTACTATAATTGTGTCGAGGTTGTTAACCCCTTCTGTACCGCCGTCGATTTTTGTATTATATTGTAGCTATATTTAGACACTTTTGTGCAGTTTAGGAAGGGTGTGTGGTAGTAAAAGTGGTTAAATGAGATAGTTCTAAGCCTGTCAATTGCTGGAGGACATTTTAAACTGAATAAAATCGTCTAATAGTAGCCAGAGTAATGTTAAAAGCACGGGACCGGTACTGAAAGGGTTGACATAATGCTAAGGATACATTAAGTATAAACAAAAGGAAAGTATGAACAAAATCCCATTATGACTGAGCCGCGCCCGCAAGGCCAGGCTCTTTATAAGTTAATGTGGAACCATCTTGTTGGTTCACATGCAGGGAGAGAGAGTGAGAGTGAGAGAGAGAGAGAGATAGATAGATAGATAGATATAGAGAGAGAGACAGACAGACAGACAGACAGACAGAGAGAAAGATGAACACAATATGGAGGCATCATATTTTGGGTGAAACAATAATGTTTATATAAGTGATTAGCCCAAAATATTTTCTGATAAAAAAGGCCTGCTGTGCCTAACCCAGTATGATTAACCCATACAGTACCAGCGCCGTCCTTTAATTTTATTATGGCTGATATTAGACGATTGTATTCTTTTTAAAAAGGTCTTCCAGCAACTATTAGGGGTCCAAATACCTCACTTAACCTTTTTTTACCACCACAGATCCTTCTTAAACTGCACAAAATTGCCACAATATAGCTAGAACAAAAAATAAAAACGTCGCCGGTACAGGAGTTAACTGAAATTATATAACCCAGCATTATTTAAGTATTCTTCTGTACTGTCCTATACATTCCAGTGTTGTAATTTAATTTTCTGTCGTATGCTTTGCGAGATATGCTAATATATGATATCTCTGGAACAGGAAAGGTGGAAGTCATATACTTGCTTTCTGTGATAATCCTAGTAGGGATCCTTGCGTCTGTTGTTGCTTGTTTTCCTTCCTAATAGTTTTAGTCATCTAGTTAAAATGCATTTTTTTTAATGGGTCGAGGAAAAACAAGGAAAACAAAAATTGTAGGTGGCACACAAGACATGGTAGTCGACATGGCGGCCATTGTAAAACAGTCATTGTCATCATATATTCTCCCAGTAAAGAGCTCAGGTTGTTTTGGTACCTGCCTCCCCGTCCTATTGATAGCTTTATACCGACTAAGCCAGAGAAAGCGGCTTTATAAAGAGATAAATGCTTCGGAGAGGAAAAACAATTCCTTGCTTCTGAAAGTCTCTTTTGAAAGTTTAATTTATCCAAGTACCAAAGAAATTGTACTGGGAATAGTTTAACCAAGTTATGTAGAAACATTTCCCGGAAGAGTCTGGTTCGTCCTTAAATAATGCATTGCTAGCGCTCGCCAGGAATAAAATTACACCTAAATGGCACGGAAGGTCTTAATATTGACACAAAAATGGGGTGAAAGGTCTTAAAATCGCCATACTAATAGACTGCACGCCTTAAAACTTCCAAATCAATGGGACTAAACATAGGGAGAAGGGGGCCAGAAACCCCCCCCCCCCTCCCCCTTAAGTACACCTGTGCGACTGGTGTACACATGTATAGGCCTACTTCTATGTAGGTCTTGCTTGCTGTCATGTAAGTTTCCTAGTTAGCACATGTATGCTGGCAACGCTCTATACGCGTCTCCTTTACACATTTGCGTACATGTTTGTTTAAGAGGGGTCACCTGTTTTTGTTTATCTTTCTCTCCTTTTCTCTCTTTCCCTGGCTTGTATCCATTCGGCCCCATTCAGCCAACTGTTTTAAGACGTTTATCCCCATCCAGGTGTCGATTTCTTCCTGGCGAGCGATAGCGAGCCAGCATTGTATGGAGAAATCCGGCTTCGCCGGAGACATTTTTCTATCGAAAAATTTACAAATTTAGCTTCTGTCAAAACAAAAATACATATATGCTGGCTGGCTACCGCTCGCCAGGAAAATATTGACACCTGGATGGGGGTCAAAGTCTTAAAAAAGTAGGCTTAATGGAGCCGAATGGATACAAGCCAAAGAGAGAGAGAGAGAGAAAGAGAAAAAAAGCGAGGTGGTCCCCCTTAAGTGGGGTTCTTGGTGCATGTTGTAATGTATGTTTACTGTACTAGTTTAACCCTTTGACCAAACATTACGTAATTGTTTTCACATTCTGATTACCATTAGATGATTTTCTTTTGCTTGTAATGTACCTCAATGACTCAAATGGGTAAATACGATCTCTATAAACACTCTTAATAACATTGATCCTTCTTAAGCTGCAGAAAATGTTCTAATTTTAGCCAAAATCAAAGGTAAAAAGACATCATGGTGCTGAAGGGGTTGAATGTGTGTGCTTATACAGTATGTATGTCTCCAGGTCTACATGTGTGTGCTTCCGTGTATGTCTCGGTTTATATGTGTGTGCACTGCATACATGCATCACCCCTAGTTTACATATGAGTACTTGTATGTATGTCTGGTGGTTTACATGTGTGTGCTTACATGCACATCCCTTAGTTTGCATGTATCTGCTTGCACATGTACGCTTCCATGTACAGTCACGAGCATATGTCGTGCGACATCCACGAGATATCCCTTTGCGTTAGTAGGTGGCGCTGTTATCGTTTTTATTAATGAGTGGGTGGAGGTAGGAGGTGGGAATGAGGGGTCGTAGAGTAGAATACTAGCTTGTTTCGCGCGTGCGTGCGTGTGTGTGTGTATGTGTATGTGTTTACCTGGTAACAACTTCATTACACGACTTATTTATCAAATTACAACTTTGTTTTCGTTACAATCAATTTCAGGAAGTAACTGCTCCCAGATATAGCATAATAACACTATTATCTTCTGTCTCTATAACTGGCTGTTAGAATATCTCCCTCTCATTCCCCCCACCCACCCCACCCCCGCACACACACCTTCTTGTCTTCGGCTCACTCCGCAACACCAACTTTCACAGCTCGGAAATGATTGTGTATACGGGTACAATACTTGAAATAATAACTATATTTATAATAATTATTGTTCTATGCCATATATTACAGCATTGATAGATATTGTAATGTATACTAAGTGAAACCTCGCCCCTTCCATTTATCTCTTCTTGTCATGGAAACTGCTTGAGGTTGGTTGAAAACCTATCTTTTTACCCAAATTGCCCATAATGTTATGCACATATATTAGTTATATATCGTAGATACATTTCTGAAGTCCGATATCATAACCGCCCAACTACTTATGAAATAATTGGTTATAATTAATAATTGGCGTTGGCATGTTTTTTATACGGTTCGGTTCGTATGTATAGTCTAGTGATTGGGGGACACTATTTAATTTGAATAACATTGATAGCAAAGTATGCAAGGTGCATAGCCTATATATGTTTAAATATTTATAAGTATTAATGGTTATTTCAACACATTTAGTTCCAACTTTTTATATTGTATCATTGGTATTTACTTTGTGCATGGTTGGGATGTCAGCGATTATAGTTATATGAAATGACTATGACCAATCTTTATAGACGAGAAGATAGCCATAATAGATCAAAGTTACGTGTTCTCTCAGAAACATAATACCTACCATTCAAGAATGGATGTGGTGAGGTGGCACCAAGACACTTTGACAAATTTGATAACAGAATAATGACAATGATCAACAATCGAGCAATTACAAATTATTATCCCCATTACGTCTTCGAAGCGATGTTGCATCACTAGCATTATTCAATAAAAATGTTAAGGTAAATGTTCATTCAAACTTGCGTATATTGTTCCACCTCTCCCTGTAGAACCAAGGCGGTTGACAATGCCCATGACCTAACAATTGCTCGTCCACAATGCAGAACTTATATTATTTAGCACAGTTAATTTACTCCGCGAACATCATCTATCAGTAATTTCCTTCCTCCGAGTATCTTTCCATCAATTCCCATTCGCCCTGATGACAACTCATCCCGCATTTGTATGAGGAACTTGCTCCGATTTGGGTAGGTTAGGTTAGGTTAGGTTAGGTTAGATTAGATTAGATTAGGATAAGATTAGTTAGTTTATTTGAGTTTAGTTCAATAACAAATAACAAAATATAATCATAGGCGACTTCATTTCAAGGAGATAAAACGTTCGGGGGAGTTCTTTTCGAGGAGATTGGTGATAGTAGTAGTGATGATGGTGATAGTACTGATGATGACAGTAGCAGGGATGGTATTAGTAGTTGTTGTTGTTGTTGTTTTTCCCCAAGCTGCCTGGCCGAACAGCCCCAAGGCCCCGAGCAAGGCCAAGGCCATAACCGAGCGCCCCCACAGAACCCTCCCTGCCGACCACAATAAAGCCTGGGTGACCGAAGCCACTCCATGGCGGGGAGCTGAGGAGGGTGCGGAAACGCCCGGGAAACCAAAGCCCCACCCAGGGCCCTGTGCCCCTCAGCAATTATGAAGAGAAAGTTGAGGGGCAAAGGAAAGATGTTGCGCTTTGGCTTCCAATCTTGGTAGATTAGGAGGTCAATCTACGCAAGAGACGCCGTCACTTGAGATCTAGAAAATATATAAGTAAAAGGAACAGTCAGAGTAAGCTATGGGTATGGCAGAGATCGCTCAGTTCTCACTCTGATAGACCAGCCCATCACCACATGACTAGAACCCAATCCTCTCAGCATCAGCTAGGAAAGGCCCTAGAAAGCCGCCTTTGGCGGGGGGGATAGCTCACCTATTTCAACCCCTTTCGGGGTTGGGCACCCGCCAGGTATTAGTAGTAGGGATGATGGTCAGAGTAATGATGATGTTGATAATAGTAGTGATGATGATGATAGTTGTAGTTTTTATAATGATAGTAGTGATAATGGCACGATGGTGAAAGTAGCAGTGTTGATGGTAGTTATAATGGTGACAATACTAGTGATGATGGTGAAATTAGTATTGATGATTTTAATAGTAGTAGTGATTGTGACTGTAGCTGTGATGATTGTGACAGTAGTAGTGATGATGTTGATAGTATTAGTGATAATGGTGGCAATAGCATTGATGGGTTGAGTTGCCGTATGGTTTGGGTATGCCGGTTTGATATTGGTCACAGCTATTTAGCATCCTAGTTATATTGAGTTCTTCCGTATTAGTATTGCAACATAATTATGACACTAATTATTATAATAAAGTTATAAGTAATACACTAATAATAATGAATGGCTCAATATAATTAGGATGCTAGCTATGGCAACATTCCCGTGGAGAAAGACGATGATTGTAATAGTATTAATAATAATATAAGTGTTTTATTATGACATTAATTAAATCGATGTTATATAATGCATACCATATATGACTCGCCCATCCCATATTTCCATTATCCGCAGAGGTCTAAGCGCCCTTTATTCCCATAGCAAATAACGATCACGCTAGCTGTTTTTTACATAATTTGCTGTCGATTTTGTGTTCCTGTTTTAGTCTTTTTGTGTCCATTCTGGCACACGTTTCGAATGTTAGTCGTCCCCTACAGGATTAGTTTCTCGAAGCATTGGTGAAGTTCCCTTAGCCCTTTATAAGTGCGAGGAGGTCCTCTTCGATATCAGAAGGGTCTGGGGTTCTCGTACAGAGTCTCCAGTCCTGGTCGCGATTAAGGAAGACGTTTGGGGTTCTCAAGCAGGACAACCTCCGGGTTTATATTCCCAGTATATCTGGGGGTATAAACTTGGGGGGTCTCGGGGAATCCGGTCTTATGTTCTTCCTGACTTTAAGGTGGGCTTAATATGATCCTCATGGGTCGATAGCCTATAAAGTCCTATTTTAACTAACTAATCTTCAATATCAGTTACACAGGTTTTCTTCACCGTCTCACAAAATAAGGCATATTGATCTACTATAGTGGATTTAAGGTAAGCAAATATTATGGTTAAATAACTATACACATAAACCACTGCTATCACGTGTTTCGCTTTCGTGTGTTATTGGTATTGCGAACACCTATAAAGCTGCTAAACCATGACTATAATTAACGCATCTAGAATGACTATAGCGCATCATGAATGGGGCGGAATTAAAACAAATATTTATATATAACATTTTAAAACCCCTGGCGACAAATAATTGGCGAGCAAGTGTTGTGATTGATCCACATCACTGATTATCAGAGTGCTGTGATTGGTTGTCACTACAAACCACCCGTCTAGGCGATCGATAATCATCCACTAGAGTAATATTCGCACTCATTACTCTATATTTCCCCCATTTTAGTGGAATATTGACCATGGACGAACACAACTCTTGGTAAGGACATTCTTTAAATGTTTATATTGTTTACTTTTTCCATACGTTTGTCATGTATGTGCTTATAGAATCATACAATGATGAATGTATGTATTTACTCAGGTACATACCCCATAGTTGGGGGTGACCGACTCGAGACAGAAACCGAACATAAGCATCATTTAAAGTTACAATTCTTGGGGTCGAGGACCACTTTCGCGTTCCCTCGCCCTTTTCTCTGTTTTGCCTAGTAGGTGAATGTTACAATGATAATTACGAAAAATACTTCAATTGGTTAGCCTCGCCTAACTGTCATTTCGTCTACAAGTCTGCTTGACTGTTAATCCACTCAAGTATTTATTGCACACGGTGTATTTCCCCATTCTTGAAGTAATTGACCATGGATAAAGTCAATAAGAAAGGACTTTGGGCGAAGTGATGGTGAAGTATATGTTCTTCTTTCTCTCGCTCTCTTTCTCTCTAAGATCAGGCGATTTAACTGTTAACAAAGAACCTAATTAATGTAAAATAAATTAAAAGTTTTTATTAATTAATGCGACCACGGCACAAACCTACAGTACTGATTGCCTGTTCGTTTACAGACCTAACTGGTCGGATAATCATTGCTGAAAGCAACAGCATACGATTCCAAACTGCCAAACAGCAGTGTTAATTGGAAAAAAAGTTTGCAACAAGTGGCAAAAGTATGCAAAAAAGGTGGGCAAATTAGGTGCCTAGGCACCAATTACAATAATTCCCATTGGTTCTTCAGTATTATTTATCGCGTTTTTTCTCTAGTGCGCTCTCTGGCCGCACCAATTAGCAACGATGGCGGAGGTTTATGTTAAATTACGTCGCCTCCGTAGGGGTGGCGTAGTACTGTAATAATTGTGTGCATGTGTCTGTTATGTGCACTTCTGTGTGTGTGGGGCGCCCCTATCACAGTAGCTAACTTGATGGTGATTGTGGGAGTGATAGTGGTGATGATTGTGGTAGTAATGACGTAGCCCCCCCCCCCCCCATAGGAGTGGCGTAGTATTGTAATCACCGTGTCTGTCTGTATGGGTGGGTGTACGCCATAGTGGCTCACACATCACAGCGTGTGATAAAGTATTTTTTGATAAATCAAGGTATTGGATTATAAACATAAGTTTCACTTTATAAAATTAGGTTATAACCAATCTGGAATTTATATAACGCTGCACATAATACAAGTATATTGCTTAATTCTGATTATATCTAACCTGAAATTTATATAAAACTACACCAAACATCACAGCAGTGATGGTGTGTCTGTGTAGTGGGGATCCCATGCCATAATCTTGCTAATATTGCACTTTGATTAGTCTTTATTTTTTATGATTATTTTGTATTCTATATAATTATGAAGATCAGTAAAATTTACAAGAACACTCAAATTCTTTGAGAACTCGAATATGTAAAAGTAAATCTCAAAATTAGGGACATTGAGTCGGTTTTTAGGAATATTTAATATATACATAATTTTAATAGTTTTGATGTTTGTATTAATACTTAGTTGTTAAGACATAGTGATACAAAATGATGGTGGTGATAGTAGCGAGATGATGGTGAATGTAGTAGCGGTGATTGTGATAGTAATGATAATGGTGACAGTATACAGTGATGATGGTAGTGATGAGGGTGATAGTGCGATAATGGTGACAGTAGTAGTGATGATGGTGATAGTTCGTTTGTTACTTTTATATCATAATTTCTTGCATAGATACAATAAAAGTGTATAGTAGTTGTGCTGATGAGGATAGTAGTAGTGATGATGGAGATAGTAGTAGTGATGATGGTGATAGTAGTAGTGATTGTCTTACAGATCCCCAAACATTATGTGGCAGTCTCCGACAGCACGGCGGGGGCGAAGTCTGCTATCTACGATTGCAGGAATCTTTTCCTATTACAGCGTTTGTTTCCCCAACAGCGATGGCTACAAGACGCACCAATGCACCAAAGGTCATTGCTCATCGTGGAAGAATCATTGGCATATGGAAGGCTGGCAAGCCTATGAAAGCTATAGCGGGAGATCTTGGACTGCACCGCTATACTATCAACAGGTGGATATCACGGTGGCAGAATGAGGGTTCCCTTGCAGCCAGGCCTCGAAGAGGCGGACCACCAGTAGTAACCCAAGATCATGACCGTACACTAGTGCAGGGTGCGCATGCTCAACTGTTGACAACAGTGGTGCAGTAAACAGCTGATCTGCAACTCCACTGCCACCCATCAACGACAAGGTGACATCTATGGAAAAACGGTATTAGTTGCCACATTCCTGCTGTTGAAAGAAAAATTGACAAATGCACACAAAGACCCTCGGCTGGGGTTTGTCCTTCAAATTTTTTTTTTTTTTTTAAAGACCTCCGTCTACGTATTGTGAAAAACCTGTTATCCTCCGGCAAATTGTGGGGTTGAGTGAGTGACAGTGCATGAAGGGGGATACATGTTTTTCATAATACGTGTTGCTAGCCCCAAACGCGCGAGCAACTGTGGCTTTCAACCATCCGACACATCCCCCTTTTATTTATGTGCATCACACATGTTACATACAAATAAAGTTTATGTTTTGTTTTACCCTACTGTGGAAAGACTACGGATACACCACTCCTGCCCGGGCCTCACACAGTGGCATGACCCAGTCCTGTCGAACTGAGCTCATGACGCTGGTGGCATTGCCCCGGAGGATAGCCATCCCTAGTCTTTGCTTGAGCCAGAGGGTTTCCCGGGGTTCTCCTGAAACTTCTCTGATTTTACGGCCTATTTCATTCACCATCTTAAGGGTGGTAGGGCCGAAGACTCCTGAAGTTTCGAATGCCAGGGGCTCGAACTGATGATTTCTGGCGATGGCTTGATATTTTTCTCGCTTTTTATTTTCTGCTATCCGGGCGGCTTCACCTGCTTCGTCGGCGTTTCTGGCGATGTTGGTTGTGGAGAAAGTGTCAACACATGTGGCATCCCACACGAGGCACCGGCCATTCTTGTAAGGGAAAGTGGTCATCCCATCTGGCCGTTTGCCGTCTTCTCTGTGAAGTCCATGTGGTTCGAGGATTGATGCACGGTTAGCACTCTGCAGGGCCCGTTTTATGACATCATTTAGTGCAGAGTGTCTTGGCAGGCGGCCTGCGTTGTAATTACATGACAAGGCATGGTGACCTTGAGCATCCATCCCCCCACCACACTTGCAAGTGTGTGGGTGACAAACTGCCGCACCCACTCTAAGCGCGATGGCAACCCGGAGCGCTTCAGCATCCAAGGGAGTTCCAAGAGGTGGGATGGGGATGGCGTGTAACCACAAGCCACTCTCCGAACGGGCGGCTGCCTGGAGGCGTGCTTTTGCAACCTGGTCTGCATTGGTTAGGAGATTTTCTTGAGTTTTCTTCGCCGAGATGGTATCCCATGCTTTCTGCTTGCTCCTGGAGTTACCCTGAGGCTCCTCCACTACTCCTGTACTTTCCTTCCAGGTGTTAATCGCTAATTTTACATCCCAATTAAGTGTCATTCCGGGTTGAGAAGAGAGGATGGACACTACAAGGTCGTTGGTCGCGATGAGGGAAGAGATAAAGGCTGGAGAGGCAATATCCGAGGCACTTGGTGGTGAATCCAGATTATTGGTCAGATGTTATATTTACTGATGAAAAGTGTTTTACTTCAGTAGCCTCAAGAAAGAGGCATTGCCGTAGACCTGTGAATACCAGATATAGTGAGGAACACACACAACAGAAAGCAGTAAATGGACGCGCTACCACCTCGTTCTGGGGATGGATGTCTGCGTAACTATGGACAAGGAGAATTGGTGAAATTAGATGGACGTTTCACCGACAAACGATATTTGGAAATATTGGAGGAAGTATTGCTGCCCACAGTGAGGGCCATGGCCGTCCCCGCCCCAAATATTAAAAAGCTAATTCACGATTAAAGCCCACTGCACACCAGTCGGGTAGTTAGAGACTTGTTGCAGGAAAACCAGGAAATCCAAGTGCTAGATTGGCCTCCAAAAGGGTATGATTCTATAAGTCGAGAGCTGGAGGGGACGTATATCTTCCCTCTCCAAGCTCTCAAGTGACACTAGCGAATCTGAGTAGAAGTATCTTGTGTTTCAAGGATCTCTAGCTGCCTCACCCGTGTTAAAGAGACCGGGAAGGGGAAATTTGCGTCGAAAATTACCCGATAAAAGTGGGAATAAGAGGAAACATAGCTCATAATTGAGGAAAGGGGAATAGGGGGAGAAGATACATATGTAGGAGTGGTAACAAGTAATGGAGGGGAATTATCTCACCTAATCACAAATTGCTTTGTTTTGAGTACCAATGGGGTGTTTTCTAAGTTTTTTTTATGCTCTGGATCAATTGAGGACAGTCACAGTGCACCAGAAAAACCTCTACTGAGGACGGTCAGCGTTTTTGGGTTAAGATCCCCGGCGCCTTCGCCCAGTAAAACCTCTTAAAGAGTCCTGACACCTTTCCAGGGTTATTATACTGTTGGTATATGCATCGCAATAAAATATAATTGAATTTCAGGTTTAAATCTGACAATTTTTATAATAGGTAATATGTATGGTTTTAGTTTTGTTTTTAAACATAAAAAAGGAGAATGGAAAAAACTCTGTCATTCATAATAACATTTTTGACACCAGCATTTTAACTGTTGCGGATTGAGGATTGATGGAAAGATACTTGGGGGAAGGGAAATTATAGATAGATGAGGTTCGCGGAGTAAATTAACTGTGCTAAATAATATAAGTTCTGCATTGTGGACGAGCAATTGTTAGGTCATGGGCATTGTCAACCGCCTTGGTTCTACAGAGAGAGGTGGAACAATATACGCAAGTTTGAATGAACATTTACCTTAACATATTTATTGAATAATGCTAGTGATGCAATATCGCTTCGAAGACGTAATGGGGATAATAATTTGTAATTGCTCGATTGTTGATCATTGTCATTATTCTGTTATCAAATTTGTCAAAGTGTCTTGGTGCCACCTCACCACATCCATTCTTGAATGGTAGGTAAAATGTTTCTGAGAGAACACGTAACTTTGATCTATTATGGCTATCTTCTCGTCTATAAAGATTGGTCATAGTCATTTCATATATCTATAATCGCTGACATCCCAACCATGCGCAAAGTAAATACCAATGATACAATATAAAAAGTTGGAACTAAATGTGTTGAAATAACCATTAATACTTATAAATATTTAAACATATATAGGCTATGCACCTTGCATACTTTGCTATCAATGTTATTCAAATTAAATAGTGTCCCCCAATCACTAGACTATACATACGAACCGTATAAAAAACATGCCAACGCCAATTACTAATCATAACTTAGTATTTCATAAGTAGTTGGCCGGTTATGATATCGGACTTCAGAAATGTATCTACGATATATAACTAATATATGTGCATAACATTATGGGCAATTTGGGTAAAAAGATAGGTTTTCAACCAACCTCAAGCAGTTTCCATGACAAGAAGATATAAATGGAATGGGCGAGGTTTCACTTAGTATACATTACAATATATATCAATGCTGTAATATATGGCATAGAAAAATAATTATTATAAATATAATTATTATTTCAAGTATTGTGCCCGGATACACAATCATTTCCGAGCTGTGAAAGTTGGTGTTGCGGAATGAGCAGAAGACGAGAAGGTGTGTGTGGTCGGCGGGGGGGGGGGGTGGGGGGGTGGGGGGGGGATTAGAAGGATATATTCTAACAGCCAGTTATAGAGACAGAAGATAATAGTTGCATTATACTGTATCTGGGAGCAGTTACTTCCTTAAATTGATTGTAACGAAAACAAAGTTGTAATTTGATAAATAAGTCGTGTAATGAAGTTGTTGTCAGGTAAACACATACACATACACACACACACACACGCACGCGCGAAACAAGATAGTATTCTACTCTATGACCCCTCATTCCCACCTCTTACCTCCACCCACTCATTAATAAAAACGATAACCGCGCCACCTACTAAAGCAAAGGGATATCTCGTGGAGTGGAATGCGCACGACTTATGCTCGTGACTGTACAGTCGATCACCTTTCCGACTGGGCCACCTAATGGTAATTTTGCTGGGACTTTCGCTCTGATATTAGTATGATCGCTCACTCTCCCCACCCTGAATCTGTTGCATATTATGTCCCATAGATGGCGTCGTTAGATTTGCTGGGAAGTAGAGGTAGGAAGGGGGGGGGAGGGGGTGGGGGGGAGGTTATCGTGTAGGAATGGTTACGTTAATTATTTCACCAGATTTATGGTTACCGTTTTATCTCATGATATTAAGTACGATGTAAACAGTTTTTTTTTAGTGAAATCTACTTTTAAGATATATTAGTTTATGTTTTATTATTGTTTGTAAACCAATTTTTGGGATTGCTAGATTCACTGTCTATTTAGCAAGACAGCTCTTTCTCCCTCATTCACTCACATTATCTATCGATCTATCTATGTTTCTATCTATCTATCTATCTATATTATAGATTAGTCTATTCCTTAGCTGATGTGCATTTGCTCTTCTTGGGGTTAATGTTGGTCTCATAATTTTGGTTGAGGTCCCGGGCTGGCCCGTATTGTCAATTTGCACCATTTGCTTTGGGCTCCTCATACCTCTCTGTCTCATAGGTTTGCCCGACTCGCATGAAATACTCATCACTCCAATTAACAAACTCCAATGAACAAATTAACGGTATCGCATTTTCATGAATTTCGGAGGTGCATGGAATATTCATTATTGTCTCAGTCTTTCCCTTCTATACTAAAAACCGAATAGTATGGTTTCCCATATTACAATAATTATTACTCTGGGAAATTTGTAATCAGAATGCTTATATGGTCTTTAAAAGACACACACATACCCACACACACTTGTGTTTCGATAAACACCAATGTTTCATTGTATGCTCTCGCATATTAGTATATGTTATGGCTATAGCCATATATCGCTCGCTCTCTCTCTCTCTCTCTCTGCGTAGGAATATTGGTTTGACAGGAGTCACATGGAACGCACTTTCTACCAATTATTATCTTTCGCAACTAACTCGGCGCGTTACAGGTTGCCAGGGTAGCTCATGCAAAAGATATATCCACTGATAGTTTGGCAACCAGCCATGTAATGACTTATACCTATTGGCGTCTGGAAGAGCAAAACCTGCGTAGGAACTATTTAAGGTATACTAAATGTTTGCAACCACACTAGGTCTGAAGAGACTATAATTATATCACAACTCAGTATAAAGGGGATGGCCACAACCTCATCCACGTGGCAGCTGCATATGCGTGTGTGGTTTAAATGCAGATATAACTAAGTTAATGTTTAATATTACATGATTAAATCTATTCAAAGGTAATTATACTGTATATATGCAGTAAAATGTATAAGCTTAATAAAAGACTGTCACCTTATATAATTATTAATAACTATATGCGTAATCATAAACCGAGTGCACTATGAGTGATGACAGATAATATCTGGAGGGCCATTAGTTTGTAAAACCATGTTGGGTATTGTTAAGGTGTCCACTATGCGGGCTGCTGGATCACTATAGTCTGTTCCAGCGAAGCTGATGTTAGAATGCCTGACTTAAATGTCAATAATTCTAGCTGATTGGCTCATGCGACCGTGTTCAATGTCTCGTCTTTTAGTATTTTTGTTTGTTTTAAAGGTTTAAATGATCGCGGTTGCACAAGTCAATCAGCTGGAACTATTGACATCTATGATCTACGTGGTCGCTGAAACAGTATAGTCATTAGTATATAACATACAGCACACTGGTCATGCTAATGCTACCACATAAAGTGTAACAGACAGTCAGAAGCCAACCCTTCATTCCCGTTAAATAGGTAGGGAGGATTAGCAAGGGACATTAGAAAGGGAACAATTCTGACAGGGAAATAATTAACATAATAAACGCCTGCCAAAAGCAGGCACCTTAACATTATTTTGGAACAAAACTAAGCATCCATTCACCAGGCCTCAATATCATTGGCTTCACCTCAGATGATATACGGTACATTTCCACAACAATGTCTCTTGACAACAACGGGGATGATGACCTTCCAGGTTTGTCAATTAATAGGTTACAAACACCTTCATATGTTCTTCCTAACAAACTTCCTCCATTCATTCCTGTAACAACAATCAAATATACAATCCGTGTTAATAGCTCATGCATCGAACATGAACCTCCCGAACGTGGTTCACCCCTATTGTGTTAGCTACAATCATACATTTTATTGAGGCTAGTGCTAGATAATTTCAATCAGCACTGGAGCCGTTGGGGTCGAGTGGCAAGCACGCTCACGTGTGAATATGCTTGACCTGAGTTCGATCCCAGCCGAGGCGGACATATTTAGTGGGTGTGAAACTCAGGTGTCTACAGCAACTGACAGCAGCACCTTCTCTGTATCCTCCTACTTTCTCTATCCTAGTTTTAAAGTCAAAGGCGGATGTTGTGCAAACGTGCACAACAAACTCACTTGCTTTCGTGTATCCGATTTCGACTCCTGAATTCTCAACGTAATGGCTCAAACTTTCCTGTCATTCTCATAATAAAAATGTATGTGCTGTCTATCTTTCCCCTAACTCTACCGACTTTTCCAAATTCTTTGATTATCTAAACTCTTAAGTGGAACACATTCTATCCATTTCTCATTTCTCTGAAATCTCCATCTTACGAGATCTCAACGTTCACCACCGCCTATGGCTCTCCTCTCATTCTACTGGCCAACCTGGTGAACAAGCCTACGTCTTTTCTATCCTAAATGACCTAGAGCAGTTGGATCAACACCCTACCCGTATCCCAGATCGCCTCGGAGATCAGCCCAACATTCTTGACTTGATGACTTGCATTACCGAGGTAATCCTATCGGGCATGGAGGCATACATTCCATTATCTTTCTCTGAGACTAATGCAAACAAATCTTGGTTTACTCACGCTTCTTCTACTGCTGTCCGTAATAAGGAGGAAGCATTCAAACGGTACGGACGCCTTAAAACTCAAGAATTTCATTCTTCCTATGTTTCTGCCCGGAATCAAGTCAAATCTGTTCTTCGACTTGCCAAACACTCTTTCATCAATATTAAATGCACTGAGCTATCCAACTCTAGCTCTACCCAAGCTTTTTGGCATCTAGCCAAAAACCTCTCCAACAATTGTTCTTCCTCGTCTTTCCCTCCCCTTTTCCACTCTGATGGGACAACCATCACTTCTTCCTCTGACCCAAAGCTGAACTCTTCGCTCAAACTTTCGCTAAAATCTCCACCTTGGATGATTCCAGTGCTATTCCTCCCTCTTCACCCCCCTCTCTCCTACTTATGCCTAATATCCTAATCTCTTCTAAATATGTACTTTCTACCCTCTCTGGGCTTAATACTAAGAAGGCATACAGTCTGGATGATGTACCTCCTGTTGTACTCAAAAACTGTTCTTCCGTGCAGACTCCCTGCCTAGGCAAACTCTTTTGTCTTTGTCTCTCCACTAACATCTTCCCTTCTTTGCTGTAAGTTCACTCTCATTCAACCTGTCCCAAAGAAGGGTGGCCACTCTCAACCCTTCAACCGTCCAATTGCTCTCTTCTCTTGTATCTCTAAAGTTTTTGAAACTATTCTTACTTCCAAATTTCTTAACCCCTTCTGTACCATTGACGGCAGGGAGCTGTCAGTAGATAAATCACTCCCCAGTCCCAGCCACAGCAGGGAGCCATCAGTAATGTACTTTCCTTGTAATTGCCAGTATTAGGTAGTAGTACACAGTAACTGTTTTATGTGTGCAGCAGCTAGACCAGAATTATGTGGCCGTCAGACTGGTTTCATTAACTTAATTATAACATGGTTTGGTAATAAATATTTGCACCTCGTTAGTAAACAACGGTTGCTGGATAAACTAATATAATTTAGTTATTTTGCCTTTTGCATAGCCTACGTGTTTACTCTCTGATGTTTATTTTGTTTATGTATATTTTAAGTATATTGTATGTACTGTATGTATGTATGTATGTATGTATGTATGTATGTATGTATGTACACTCAGGCAGATGTATAAAATGTTTTTCACTTGAAAAAAGAAAAAAGAAAAAAAGTATTAGGTAGTGCCTGGTACCACGACCGTCTGAGCACTGCTCAAGAGTTGGCAACACTTCTCAGCTTATATCCAACCCTCTGCAGGCTAGGAGACCCAGTATTCCTTCATCTTTTGAGGTGGGAGTTTGTTCTATCTTGCCATTTTGGCCACATTGCTTGGGACTGAGGGGGGACTTTTATTACTGTACCTTACGGTACAGTAGGGGTTAAGCATTTATCTTCTGATAATCTACTCTCAGATCCCCAATATGGCTTCCTTAAGGGTAGTCCTACTGGAGATCTTCTTTCAATTCTTACTAACTCCTGGTCATCCTTCTTTCGGGACTTTGGTGAGACCTTTTCTATTGCGCTAGACATACCGAAGGCCTTCGATATAAGAGTTTTAAGAGATATAAGAGTTTCTACCATATTTAATCACTATTCTGTAATTCACTTCCATTATCTCGTATATTATTTGTGTCTTTCTATGTAATATTCCTTAATATCAATATGCTCTTTTCCTTTGCTTCGTATAAGGTTTATCCTTAGAACGTGGCGACCACCTAAAATACTTAAATGTGTTAATAGTTGTACTCAGTCTTTCTTAAACCTATCCTACGATTACCTTACCTCAGAGAACCTAATCTGTTTACAATAATACATAAATGAGATACATAAATGAGAAAATATAAGTAAACCATCCCCCCTTAAGGCAAAGTATATCCTAGGCTGTTGCGGTTGTTGTTTTTTTCCATGGCTGTCTGACCGAGCAACCCCAAGATCCCGAACAAGGCCAAGGCCATAACCAAACGCCCCCACAGGTGACCAAAGCCGCTCCCATGCGAGGAGATGAGGAGGGTGCGGAAACGCCCGGGCCCAAGGCCCTGTTCCCCTCAACAATTATGAAGGGAAAGTTGAGGGGCAAAGCAAAAATGTGACGCTTTGGTTCCCAGTCTGCCAACCTCTAGGTTGGCAATACGCAGGTCAATCCACGGAAGAGACGCCGTCACATAAGATCTAGAAGTAACAGTCAGAGTAAGCTATGAGTATGGCAGAGAACGAGAACGCTCAACTCGCATTCTGACACACCAGCCAATCACCACAGTACAGTATATGCTTGGTTCTATAGGTCGGCTTAGGATATTCTAGGTTAATAGAATAGGATCAAGAACGATTAGTATAGAAAATATGTTAAGTACAGTTAGTATAAGTAGAAATGATGTGCTTAAGGAAATTGACAGACTGAAACCTCAAAATCGCCTGGTCCTGACGAGGTATATGCTAGAGTATTAAAAGAATGCAGAGATGAGTTAAGTAGTCCATTAGCATTTATATTTAACAAGTCATTAGAAACAGGTTTAGTTCCAGAAGCTTGGAAGCTTGCAAATGTAGTTCCGATCTTCAAAAAAGGTGATAAATCGATAGCATCCAATTACCGTCCCATTAGTCTCACATCAATCATAGGAAAGTTGCTAGAGTCTATTATTGCTAGGAAAATTAGAAGCCACTTAGTAAAATTTAACTTAATCAATTCTTCTCAGCATGGATTCACTCAGGGACGTTCGTGCCTTACTAATTTGCTTAGCTTTTTCTCAGAGGTATATGAAGCAGTAGATAGTGACAAGTCATATGATATTATATATTTAGATTTCAGTAAAGCTTTCGACAGAGTCCCTCATGAGAGATTGATGAGAAAGGTTGAGGCACATGGAATAGGAGGGTCGTTGTTGGGATGGATTAGGTCATGGCTAATTGGTAGGAAACAGAGAGTCAGCATAAATGGTACCAAGTCAGAGTGGGGAGCAGTCAAAAGTGGTGTCCCCCAGGGATCGGTATTAGGTCCCCTGTTGTTTCTTATATACATAAATGACCTAGATTTAGGTATAACTAGTAGGATAAGTAAATTCGCAGACGATACTAAAATGGGGAGATCAATTGATTCAGATAGCGATATAGAGTGCCTCCAAAGGGATCTAGATACCTTACATGAATGGTCAGTAAATTGGCAGATGAAGTTTAACATTGACAAATGCAAGGTATTAAAGATAGGGAAGATGCAAACAAATGTTAAATATAAACTAGCTAATTTAGAATTAGAAAATTCAGACTGCGAGAAAGATCTAGGTGTGTTTGTTAGCAATGATTTGAAGCCTAGAAAACAGTGTATAAGCGTTCGTAATAAGGCAAACAGGATTCTCGGGTTCATCTCTAGCAGTGTGAGTAACAGAACTGCTGATGTTATCTTAAAACTTTACTTGTCATTAGTGAGACCCCATATGGATTATGCTGTCCAATTTTGGTGTCCTTATTACAGAATGGACATAGATTCATTGGAGAGAATTCAGCGTAGAATGACAAAAATGATCCATAATATTAGAAATTTTCCGTATGAAGAAAGGTTGAAGAAATTAGGTTTACATTCGTTAGAGAGACGCAGAGTTAGAGGGGATATGATAGAGGTGTTCAAGTGGGTTAGTGGGATTAACAAAGGGGACATGACAAATGTACTAAAGCTCAGTGATAGCGAAAGAACTCGTACCAATGGTTTCAAATTAGATAAATTTCGTTTCAGAAAAGATATAGGCAAATATTGGTTTGGTAACAGAGTTGTAGATGGGTGGAATAGGCTACCAAGTGATATAGTGGGATCAAGAACGATAGGGAGCTTTAAGAAAAAATTGGATAAGCATATGGACGAGAAGGGTTGGGTGTGAAGGGAGATCAGCCGGGTTGGGCCAATCAGCGCTCTGCAGACCCCCGTAATCCTGCGTTAATCTCTAACCGGTTTGGTAAGATGATCCTCAGGGTATTAGAGTGTTGAGCCTATAATTGGGCTTTGTAATTGGGGTTGTGTGGGACAGGGATCTGCCTTGCTTAGGCCAATCGGCTTTCTGCAGACTCCCATTTTCTTATGTTCTTATGTTCTTAATATACTGTTGGTTTACAGGATATATATAAGTAAACTAGAGGGGCATGTGGTAGAGCGCATAATTATACGTTCTCCTACACTGGCTGGTTCTTTACCATTAATATTATAGACCTAAATTTTCTTCTGAGATCTGAATCAGGGTTCTAGGATAAGATCATGATCGCCTCCTAAATTGAAGTCGGTTCAAAACTTTGTGAGATATCTTGTTTACAGACAAACAAACAAACAAACAAACGGAGACGAAAACATAAACTTCAGGTCAGGACGATACGAATGGCCAATTATTCTAACAATTGATGCTTTCTTTCAGCTAGCTGTCTGTAAACTAGAAATCTCAACCGATGTTCATGAAAGTTGCTGGGCTGATAGGATATGCACCAAGGAAGAAGTGATTCTATTTAGGAGGCAATCGGTAGAGCACATGCCTCCGCCAGCGTAGGCAGAGATATGAACTCTACCGAGTACACTTCTATTTTTTTTTTTTTTTTCTTGCTATCTGTGACGAAAGGGTGGCTCCACAACAGACTGGGTGGAGGGGAAGGGAAAGGGGGGTTTAGAAGATGGGTGAAAGTGGGGAAATAAAATACCCCCTCTTACCAGTAGACCTCTCTCTCTCTCTCTCTCTCTCTCTCTCTCTCTCTCTGGAGTTGGTCGACAGTAATTCAATTGATACGTTTAAGAAAAGACTGGACGATCACCTGATGAAGATTGGATTAATATGAATTAATCCAGCAGTCATGTGTAATTCCCTTTCAAACTAATTTATTTCTATACTCTTTATAAACTTTCCTAGTGGGCATTTCCTGACCCATAAGGTTACACTTCATCCTATTTTCCAGTACGGCATTTTAGTACAAAGGAGTACAAAGGAGTACAAAGGAAATCAAGCAACAACAGATCTAGTGACCCTTCTAGGTTGCTTGTCCTCCAAAACACTGAGGATCAAGTGTCCAAACAGTGGTTTAGAGTGGGTAAGGGAACATTGGAAAGGGAATTACTGCCCTGGAACTAATGTCCGTGGCAGGATTAGGAAGTTAGTAGGGGACAGATGGGTTAGTAACTGAGGGGGGATAAAATAAAGTTATTCATTTACAAACGCAGTCAGTCGCGGGTTTGATGCGAGATATTTGTCTAGGCGGAGTTTAAATGAATCAACGGTGATGCAGTCTATAACGTTTCGGGGAAGCCCATTCCACAAGTTGACAACTCGATTGAAGAAGAAATTCTTAGATTCGTGTGAGTTAAAAGATTTACCAATAATTTTGCAACCGTTTCCCCCCGTGTAATTAGATTGGTTGATAGTGAAGTACTTATTACAGTTCATATTGTCGATGCCTTTGATGATTTTGAACACTTGAATTAAGTCACCTCTTAATCTGCGCTGGGTTAAAGGAAATAGATGTAATTCTCTAAGACGCTCTTCGTATGGTTTGTTCTTTAGGCTAGGTATCATTTTGGTAACTCTACGTTGAACTCGTTCTAGCTTGTTTATATCTTTTTGGTAATAAGGGCACCAGGATTGAACGCAGTATTCCAGAAGAGGGCGGACTAAGGAATTGTAAAGGGTTAGGATAACTTCTTTGGATTTATGCTCAAATGACCTGCCTATAAAGCCAATTATTTTGTTTGCCTTCTTAACAACTTCTGAACATTGTTGACTCGGTTTTAGGTTACTCGATATTGTTACTCCCAGATCGGTTTCTCTATTTACATTCTTAAGCCGAGTGCCATTCATCGAATAGTTTGCTTTCTCATTTAGGTATCCAATATGTAGTACTTTACATTTATCCGCATTGAAACTCATTTGCCAAATTTGGGCCCAACATGACAATTTATCTAGATTGTGTTGCATATCGTCAACTTGTTCTTTTGAGAGTACGCTATTTGCAATTTTTGTATCGTCAGCAAATTTTGAGATTGTACAGGTGAGACCCTCATCTATATCGTTGATGTAAATTAGAAAGAGAATTGGTCCTAGTACCGATCCCTGGGGTACCCCGCTACTTACATTGGTCCATTTAGATGCCTTACCGTTTATGACTACTCTTTGCTTTCTGTCGCTGAGCCAATTTTCTATCCATTTCAACACACTGTCTTGTATTCCATGCGCTTTTAGTTTTAGCAGTAAACGTTTGTGGGGGAACTTTGTCAAAGGCCTTTTGAAAATCAAGGTATATAATATCTACAGCTTTACTCTCATCGTAGAGGTTGAGGATATCGTGGAAGAAGTCTAAGAGGTTTGTTAAACAGGAACGTTTTTTACGAAAGCCGTGTTGAGTATCTTTAAGTATGTTATTTTCCTCTAAGTGATTTAAGAGTCTGTCTCTTATGACCGTTTCTAGCATTTTACATACAACTGAGGTTAAGCTAATTGGACGATAGTTACTGGGTAGGGATTTGCTGCCTTTTTTTAATATCGGTGTTATGTTGGCTATCTTCCACTGATCGGGCATAGTTCCAGACTGCAAGGATTTATTGAATAGTAATGTCAGTGGTTTGGAGAGCTCATCCTTAGCTTCCTTTAGAACTCTAGGCGAGATTGTATCAGGTCCAGGCGTTTTATTTACCTTGAGTTTATCTAAACAATTCAATACTTCTCTCTCTGTAACGGTGATATTGCTTAGAACATCTGAATTATCAATCTGAATCGGCGATGGTGTAGGGATATCACTGAGGCCTTCTGTTGTAAAAACTGATGCAAAGAAGGTATTGAGGGCATTACTCATTTGTACTTCGTCTTTGGTGTATTCTCCATTTTCATCGAATAACGGTCCAACAGTTGAAGTAACTACTTTTTTCTTTCTGATATAACTCTAGGGTCTTTTTACTTTGCTTAATTAACTTTTTGGCTTTGCGTCGTAGCTCTACAAATTTCAGCCGTTCTTCGTCATTTTGTGAGGATTTTAATCTATCATTAGCAAATTGTTTAGCAAGCAGGCAGTTTGAAATATCTTTATTCCACCATTTGGGCTTATTATTATGGCCTGGACGCCGTATTTTCGATGGTATGCAGTCTTGCACTGCTTTTAGGTAAGTGGCTTCGAATAACTTCCAAGATGTATTTATGTCGTTATTGTGAATTAAAAAGCTCCAGTCAGTTTCTTTAAACATAGCTCTAAGTTTATGGAAGTTTGCTTTCTTGAAATTAGGGACTTTTTCGATGCTACTATTTGGTTCGTTACTAGTAAACTTTAAAGTGAAAGTTATCGTACGATGGTCACTGTTACTGAATTCATCACCAACATTCAAATTCTCTATTAATTCTTCTTTTGTTGCAAGTACAATGTCAAGAACGTTATTACCACGGGTCGGCGTTCGAACAAATTGATAAAGCGAATTCTCTTGCAAGTTCGTATACAAGTCATGTCCGGAGTGTGAAGTAAGAGTATCGCCCCACTTGGTCACAGGTAAATTAAAGTCGCCAAAAATTACGGTATCTTGTGAGTTACTTATATCTTCAACTTGTTCGTAAATTTCTCGGTCAGTTTGCACTGATTGAGCTGGAGGTCTGTATATTAATGCAAGTATTATTTTTGTACCTTTATTATTCTTTATTAGCACAAAAGATGCGTCGACGTTCACAATTTGAGGTTTTGACAAGAGGGTAGGGTTAAGACTTTCTTTGATATAAAGTAAAACGCCACCTCCATTTCGATTTATTCGGCTTTTCTCAAACATTACATAACCGGGAAGTGAATACTCTGCTAAAAAGTCTCTATCTTCTGTATTGAGCCAAGATTCTGTTATGCCAATCACATCATAATTTTCTGTAAACACTACCTCCTCTAAATCTGAAAATTTATTGCGTATGCTACGAGCGTTTGCATAGAAAACCTTTAAATTTGTTATTTTAGAACTCACGGGAACGCTCTTTAATAATATTTTTGGTTCTTGTCGGATCTACATTTATGTTCATGGCTGTCCTCGGTCCTCGCTGTCTTCGGTCCTTATCGCTGGTGGTCCTCGGTTGCCTCTGTTTTTTTCTTGGCGTTGGATGATTTATGTCACTGCTGCTTCTTCTCGGATGGCGTTTTTTGATCCATGGCTGCGGACTGCTTCGTGTAGGAGACGACCCATGCGTGCTGAACCCACAGGGTTTAGATGAGTGCCATCCTTGCGGAACAGAGTAGGCTGGTTGTAGAAGTTGTCCCAGAGGTTGATGAATTCAACTTCTTCCCTCAGACACAAATATTTTAGTCGGCTATTTGTGCTGAAGGCCTTGTCGTAGAATTTGTCAGGTGCATCGATCTTGGGGAGAATGCCTGAGATGATGATATTCCTTGACTTGTTTTTGTAGTGCTGGATCATCTTGCGATATTTCTTCATCAACTCTTCAGATCTGGTGCGCATGACGTCATTTGAACCAAAAAGGGTATTTTCATTTGCATCCTTTGTGGTATCTTCGAAGGCTTCCACAATGTCGTCCAGTCCAGCTCCTGGGATGCAAAATCCTTTTCGTAGTCGGAGGGAGTGGAAGGTGGGGAGAGAGGCTTCTACTTTATTGTCCTATTCTTCTACTATAAACTGTCCCTGTCTAGTAGTATTAAGGCCGGACCACCTAGTTGGGACCACAAGGTCTGTGTGGTCTGAGTATCTGTGTAACTCTGTCTAAGTCTCTCTATGTGTGTATGTGTGTGTGTATTTGGAATACATAAATATAGAAAACCATCTGCGAATTTCACATTCTCTCTCTGCATTATTTCAGTTCGCTTATGAATGTATTTTGCCATACATATTTTTGTTTGTGTTCTCTTTTCTCTCACCCACTTCCTCTTTTCCTTCTACTTTCCTTTTCCTCTCTATACGTTTGACGCTTATAGTCTTCTCACCTCTCTGCCACATTATATTACTTGCATTCACCTTATCTGCCGTATTATATTACATGCATTCACCGTTTGAATATATACCTACGGCGGAATGCCGAAAGAAACGGTCGAATCTCTGGTTATTTGTGTTGTTCTTATTAATCAAGAGGATCAGAGATGGTGGGTGGATATGGTAATTTACATTTTAAGCCGGGTTATTTGTTATGATAATAAACTGCAAGCTGACATTCAGATAGGTTTGGACCACCAAATGTCCTGTGTCACTTTGGAGACAAAACTGGCATTCTCCATTAAGAGAAACCCACGGTTATCTACATATATCCTTAACCTTAATTATCAAGATGATGAACTGATTTTTGGCAGCTATATAAATATTTACCATAGAAAGGGAATGGCGAACCTTTATACTCAATCTTGCAAAGGTGGAGTGTTATAATAAATGTGATGATTTGCCATCATAGTTATTTAGATGTCGAGGTAATATTTAAAAACAAATATATATAAATCTGATGTTCATGAACGTTGGTGGGAAGATAGGATATGCACCATGGAAGAAGTGATTCAAATTAGGAGGCGATCCAGAATATATCCCAGAACCCAGATCCAGAAGAAAATGTAGGTCTATCATATTAACCCTTTCGCGTACGAAGACGCGATTACGTCCTTTTAGGGATAATTTAATACCTTTGTGACCTTGAAACCTTTAGTTTAATTACTTCAATCTCTGCAGTTGTCTTTGAGCGAGTTGTGGGCAGAAAACTAATTTTGGAGAGGTAATTATGAAATTAGGAAAATTCCATTTCTAAATACTAAACGGTAACCCCCGGACATGAAAGGGTTAATGATAAAGAAAAAGCCAGCATGCCGTTCTAGTTTACTTATATATCCTGTAAACCAACACTATATCCAACCTTGTCTTTGTCTAAACCTCGTCTAATTAAACAAAGTAGATTTACTATATACAAATTAAGTTCTTTGAAGTAAGGTAATCATAGGATTGATTTAGGAAAGAATAGTTAAGGAAGACTGAGTAAAACTGTTAACACATATATAGCTGGCCGCCACGTTCTAAAACTGTTAACACATATATAGCTGGCCGCCACGTTCTAAACACAAAACATTTTACGAAGAAAAACATTGTACGGATACATAAATGGACATAGTGATAATAGTGAATATTTAATATAAATTCAGGAATAATATACGAGAGAATGGAAGTGAACTACAAAATATTTATGATATTCGGTAGAAATTCTTATAACAAATAAACAACATAACCAAGGCAAATAAAAAACACTAGCATATACTGCAGGAGTGTAGGTGCTATTAGATAACAAATATTTTGATAGAGATAGGGAGAGGGGTATTATGTGCGTATTATATTAGTAATACGAGAGAGAGAGAGAGAGAGATTTTTAGAGAGACATGGAATTTTAGTTTAGGGGTAAAATGGGGGGAGGGGGGGGGGGTAAGGTAACTACCGTACTACCCTGCTTCTACACCCTCCTATTCGTCCCTCGTTAACCCCCCCCCCCATTACTCTGGCTGGCATCCAGTCTTAAGGGGTACCAAGCAAAAACACAATAACTTTTACTTGACGCATTCACGTGGGGGTCCATGAATTTTTATGAGTGACTGTGCAAACTAACAGAGAAGGGTTAAGAGCACCTTAACAACTCATCCTAACACCCTCCCATTGGATCCTATTCTTTAACCCCTTCCGTACCGATGACGTTCTTTTAACTTTATTTTGGCTACTATTAGACGATTTTAGTCAGTTTAAACAGGGCCTTCAGCAATAAATAGGCTTTACTTCGATCTATCTCACTTAATCCTTTTGAGTACCTCAGATCCTTCTTATAATGCACTAAATCGTCTAAATATAGCAAGCATCAAATTTAAAAAACGTCGGCGGTATATAAGGGGTTAAGCCATGCCAACAAGCACGCCCCCTTCCCTACATTATTCCCTCCCTCTCCTTCCCATCAAGCTACGCCATCTATGGGTCATAATCTACATGATGATTGGGGAAAAATGATCTTACTAATTTCAGAGCGAACAAAGCATGCAGCGAAGTTACCATTAGGTGGCCCAGTCGGAAAGGTGACCGACTGTACATGTATAAGGAGAGCGGGTGGGCCTGGAAAGAGCCCTCACTACCAAAGCACGTCCTCACCTTCCCAAAAGCCTCCACCTATTTCACAAACCTCATCTCGGCTTGGTGATAAACAGTGAATGTTCCTGTCCGGACCAGGAATTATCAGGTTTAAACTAAATTTGCGATGAATAAAAATACGGGTTGAAAAACGTTTTATCCGAGGGTAATTAATGCAAAGGTTGTGCAGAAACGTTAAGTGTTGGTAAGGCTGATGTTGCATAGTGGTAGTGTTTGCTATTCCTCTCACAGCCTCCGGGGCCTTAAATATTATGTTCTCTCCACCAACCAACTTTACTCCTAAACTCGATTAATGAAATTAACAAACACGTGTGGCAGTCCGGGGATTCGAACCCATGACGCTCACACCGAAAATCAACACACTTATGCATTGCGCCACGAAGACAGTTAACAGACAGTTAACAAGTCCTGCTCAGCGTATATTCAACTCACGATTTGTTGTGCCCTGCTAAATAAGAGGAGCCTTTGAATACCAGGTGCTTGGGCTACACTAACAGGGCTGAGTGTTCTCCGGCGACCCAGTGCACTCCTAACCTTAATCACTTAAACATAGTAACCTAAAATAGACACATCTTAACCCATTCAGTACCGGTGCCGTCCTTTGAATTATATTCTGGCCACAATTGGATGATTTTATTCAGTTTAAAAATGCCCTCCCGCAATCAACAGGCTTTGAACTATCTTACTTAACCCTATTTACTACCACACTTCTTAAACTGCATACACTCGTCTAAATATAGCTAGAATACAATTAAAAAGACGCCGCGGGTACAGTAGGGATGAAGATACATTAGTAGTTCACCTTAGTTTCCATGGGCTCATTTTACAAAACGGTGTTTCATTTTAGCAATTTCACAATGTATATTCAGACTAGGCACCATAATTATTTGTACTATCGCCTGAGTAATTAAGTGCATTGATCACACAAACAACAACAGATAACTTGAGACTATCTCACTTAAATTATCAGGGTCCAACCCAAATATATCTGATTGAGCTCACACACACACACACACACACACACACACACACACACACTATTACTTTTGCCACATTGCATTGAAACAAAACCAAATCTATTATTCTTTAACCCAAACCGAGGGTACACGGGACAAGGTCAACAAAACAGGAGGAGTTACCGAAACAGGTATGGTACTGGGGTAAATACCCAACCCCTCCCCAACCCAAGCCCCATTTATCACCGTTGACTGAGTGGGGCCTTGGAGTGGAGACCTTAAGTAAACGGACCATGGGCACCTGTTTTCATTCTGGGGCTCTGCAACAGTAAATCATTATACCCTGTTTATTTTCACCAGAGGGTAAATTTGTCATGTCCTCATCATGCTGACTCGGCTATTACAGAGATTTTGTTCCGAAATATGCTGTTATTTATAAATGTTTGGTATTTATACAACGCAGAGACATAGTATATTAGTCTCTTATATTTCCACCAAGTTGCGAGATATGGAAGGCAAATACAGACGATATAAATTGCATTGTTATATGTTTGGGTTATTAAAGGGTGTATGAGATTAAATGCTGTGTGTAACTTAAAACTGAAAATCCATGGTGTAATACTTAGGGACAAAGTTCGGCACTTCAGTATATATATATATATATATATATATATATATATATATATACAGTATACTGTATATATATGTATATATATATATATGACAGAAATATTAAATTTTAGTTTAGGTTAAATAATGATGTAAATGGACGCGCATGGTTGCTGTTTATTCATATATTTATTTATATTTGTACAGCCATTATATTCAATTTTGACTATAGCACCGAGGCTATAAACTACACGAGTCATTTCGCTATTTCCATAATAAGATATACCAGATTATAAACTATGCATATGTGTGGCCTTTCATCTCATAATTATTTTTCAACCCCAGATTATTCAGAGAAACATTTTATGAGGTCAATCAAAATGTGTATATTTTAGGGATTCTTTATAGTTAACACTAGTAGAATTAACGCCTTTAGAATGATAACGTGTTTTCATCATATCCTGGTAGTTATTATTAAACGATTTTATTTAGCTTATAATCTACCTCTAAGACTCAGAGGGGTAAATCCAATCTCAATAAACCCTCTGAGTAACATAAGTCAATCTTATACTGCATAAATTAATCTAATGTCAACCAGAATTAAAGATCTAAAGGGGTCATCGTGCTGAAGGGGTTAATATTGATATAAATGCTATGGGATCGAGTACTCCAAATGTCACTTCATGACATAATCAGTGTATTGGAATGCCGATACATTGCAGTTCACATCTAGTAGTTACATACAAGTAAGAGTTATTGTTGGATTATCGAAAATACTATACCAACTTATCAGCTACGTGTCTTAGTTGTCCAAAGGGCTGTTAACCCATTCAGCACCGGTGACGTTCTTTGCTGTATAGTCTGGCAACTATTAGATGATTTTGTTAATTTGTAAAGGACCTCTAACCATTAAAAGAGTACAAAATATCTTGATTAATCCTTTTAACTACCATAGATCCTTCCTAAGCTGCACAAACTCGTCTTAATAATGCTAAAATGTAATTAAACAGACGTCGCCGGTACAGAAGGGGCTACATTAGAAAAAGTATACTATTCTATTAGTCTAGTATTCCCCCTCCCTCCAACCTCATATCGAAGAGGTGTCTGATCCAAGCAGTCTAACCTCCCCCTTTACCTCATATCCAAGAGGTGTCTGATCCAAGCAGTCTAACCTCCCCCTTTACCTCATATCGAAGAGGTGTCTGATCCAAGCAGTCTAACCTCCCCCTTTACCTCATATCCAAGAGGTGTCTGATCCAAGCAGTCTAACCTCCCCCTTTACCTCATATCCAAGAGGTGTCTGATCCAAGCAGTCTAACCTCCCCCTTTACCTCATATCGAAGAGGTGTCTGATCCAAGCAGTCTAACCTCCCCCTTTACCTCATATCCAAGAGGTGTCTGATCCAAGCAGTCTAACCTCCCCCTTTACCTCATATCCAAGAGGTGTCTGATCCAAGCAGTCTAACCTCCCCCTTTACCTCATATCCAAGAGGTGTCTGATCACTGCCGTCTTTAGCCCGCTCCTACACCTAATATTGAAAATATATCCGATGCCATGTAGTCTGAATTATTTTCCTACTTCATATAGAGAAAGTGACCGATGCAAGCAGTGTAACCTATCTCTTTACTTCACCCAATATGGAAACGGTATCTGATGTTCTAGAGTCGAAAAATAACATATTGCAACGTTAAAAATATCCCCGGGTGGATGGGACTAGTCAGCCTTGGTTGGCAACCCGTCTATGGGAATAAACCTTATACTAATTGCGGAAGGGCGGCTCGCTCATCGGTGCCACTTGCAGGTGTCGAACTCTACAATGAATACGATAGATCCTCTGCAGCCTATAATCCCTACCTGTGCCTCAAAGGTCAGGGGTTGGTGTGTCATCGAGCATTAAGGGGGGATCAGCGTATTTATTTGCATATTTAGTTATCTTTTAATATATTTGATTTTAGTTTCCTCCCTAGATACCAATCAAGCTAAACACATCCCCATGACCCCCCCCCCCCCCCTTCAAGATAAAATTGTATATTTTTCGGTAGAAAAATGTCCCGGCCGAATGGTTTTCTCTAAAATTACAGTCTTGCTATCGCTCGCCAGGAAAAACTCGAACCTGCACGGCACGACAGGTCTAAATATTGACAAAGAAATGAGGCGAAAGGTCTCAAAATCGCCAGACTAACGGAACGAAAGTATTAAAATATGAAAAGTAATACGCCAAACATGAGGGTAGAAGGGGGTCCAGAAAAAAACGACTACCTACCCATTAAGACGGGGTAAATAGCAGGCCGTGTTGACAGACAAGGAACAGGTATTTACGATATCCGCTAACTCTTGATGCGTGACGGGTAATACAGGCCAGGAAGTTCCCATATTGATCCAAGTGAGGGGTTGCTGGTAATGTGAAGGGTGGGGGGTTGTAGAGAGCTGGGTAAGGTGAGTGTGTGTGTGTGTGTGTGTGTGTGTGTGTGTGTGTGTGTGTGTGTGTGTGTGTGTGTGTGTGTGTGTATAGAGGCCTGGGTAAGGTATGATGAATGAGTTGGTGTGTTTGTTAACTTGGTGTGTGTGCGTATGTTGAGGGATCCTAGTGAATATTGCTCTCAGTGAACTAGGTGTTGATAGGTGTCAATAATTCCTCAATGACGGCCAGAACGTGTATTGGCAGTGTCCGATACGTGTACTGTACTGTACTGTATATGTGTGTGTTTGTCAATATATAGGAGTTGGTGTGTACATGCTTGGGTACGTGGAGGTGTGTTTGCTTGCGTTTGTATGTATGAACTCTCTCTTTCAATCTGTCTTTCCTTCATTCTATGACTTAAACTGGCTCAAGCTCCGTGTGTTCAGACATTTTGACTCTAAGGTACCTTGATTTTGACTCTCTGTCACGCTTTCAACTTTGGGGGAGACACTTGTTACAGGCAGCTTTGCCTTTTGTCTCCTTCATTCACATAGGAAACTAATTTTACTTTAAGATATGTTTTGAGGAGCTAGAATATGCTTGCATGTGTCAATAACTGCTGACATTGGAAGACAGTATTTAGTCAGTGTTAGATAAGTTTGTATGCATGTGTTCATTATTGTCATGTGAGCAGTTGCATAGGATATAGGCTATGTGTCTATGTACATGTCTGTTGTTGTTGTTGTTGTTATTGTTGTTGTTGTTGTTAAACAGGTCATCGTGAGTCTGTCTGTGGTTGTTGTTTTACGGCCGAGCCCGCGGAGTAAAGTACGAGGTGGTAATGGCAAGCCAGTTAAGGGGGGAAGGTTGGTTATTTCTGGCCCCCCTTCCCTCATGTTAAACCCCCTTAGTTTTTAGATTGTATGACGTTCGGCCCATTAGTTTGGTGATTTTATGACGTTCGGCCCATTAGTTTGGCGATTTTTCAATATTAAGACTTTTTGTGGTACTGAGATGTCGGTTGTTTCCTGGAAAGCGATAGAGCCTGTAATCTAGGAGGAGCCGGCCTTCGACCGGGACAATTTTCTAACGAAAATTGTACTAATTTATCTGGAAGGGGGATCTTAGGGATGTTATTTAAGCTTGATGGAGGTCAAGGGAGGATCTAAAAGAACAATATATATATATATATATATATAAACCACCAAATAAAACATTCCCCCTTAAGTCTACCGGTGAGGGATCCAGTGGTCCAGGGTGATAATAGTGGCGGTGGTGGTGGTTATTTCTGGGGCTAACAACACCACATTATAATGAACTACGGTGGTGGTGGTGGGGGGAGGGGGAGGAGATGATGTGCATGACGGTTTAATGCCACTCGGGGGGTTGGAGGGGGCATATGGGGGGAGACTTGGCACAAATAAGGCGGAAATTGAAAACGAAGAGGGATGGGGGTGTGGGTAGAGATAGTTGTTGTAATGTCGGACCATAAGCCTGATGGGGGAATTATGTTAGTCCAATTAAAGAACATTCACTCCTACACCCCCCCTCCCCCCCTCTCTCTCTCTGCTCTTAATGCCAGTCAGCCATACCCCAAAATTTATTAATATAATTAGCTTGATAACTAACGTGTGATATAATTTTCTATTGGTACGATTCATCCAATTTGGAGTGCCTAAACAATGCCCTGCAGTCATTAACCTCTGAAGTGCGCATGGGGGTAATTGGAAACGTCCCCCTGTGCTGACGTATTTGAGGTGTTTCCGTCACTAAAATATTCATTGTGCCATTAATAGCATTAATATTTATCCATATGCGCCTATTATGGGTTGATTATAAAGGTATTAACCTGAAACAACAATAAAACGAGTGAAAACAGCGTTTGGATGGTCAAAATCGGAGATATAGCCCGCGAGTTGTATAATGTATGGGTGAGGCAATCTGCTTTCCCGCCAATTTCCCCCAAGGCCACTGAGACACAGTCGATCGATACTCTCTCTCTCTCTCTTGCACTCGCTTGCTATCAGTGATGACCACACCCTCCAATCGGATTTCTAATGTTAGCACGAAAATATACCTCAGAATAAGGGAATAACAGAGAAAATAGGTGATAACTGAAGGAGAGGAGGAAAGTGGGGAAGGAGGGGAGGTAGAGGACTGAGATTTTGCATGGCCCAGGGGCCAAAAAAAAAATAAAAATAAAAAAAAAAAAATATAAAAAAATATTTTTTTTTCGATGTCAAAAGTTGATTTTTATTTTCTCTGACTCTTAAGAGTCTTCCCGCAGTGCGCCGGGGGAACTCTTAAGAGTCTCCCCGCAGCTCCCGGGTTAAGGGGGATGGCCATATTTATTTGTTTATTTATTTATATATTTATTATTTTGTTTTTAGTTTCCTCACTAGACCTCCTTCAAGCTTATACAAAAATACCCCAAGACCCCCTTGAAGATAATACCCCAAGACCCCCTTGAAGATAATTTTTTACAATTTTTCGATTGTAAACATGTCTCGGCCGAAGACCAGATACTGCTATATTACACCTAAATTGCACGGAAGGCCTTAATAATGACAAGGAAGTGGGGCGACAGGTCTTAAGATCGCTAAACTAACGGGCCGATCGTCATAAAATCTCATAGCTAGTAGGGATAAACATGAGGGAGAAGGGGGCCAGAAAAAAACACCCTTCGCCCCTTAAATAGATGGACCGTACACAGTCTCCCCGGATTAGGAGGACTTCGCTGACATGAAACTAAATTATTCACTGCAGATACCAACATGTTAGCTTGGTTTAGATTACATTATTGATATATAAAACACTGTATAGGATTAATTTAATTGGGAAGTGTTTGGTGTTGGGATTGAAATAAATACATTAGATTATACCCTGTTCCAAGTAAATAGGCCAAAACTCTTGAACATTTACCTCTATGACTCGCAAACGACTAGAGGAATCGAGCTAATATTTCTTCCATTTGGGAAGGGTCAGCCAGGGAATAGGCGTGGAAATGTAGAGACCATTTGCTCCAGCCCACTTTGAGTTACAGAGGTTAGGGTTCGCAAATTCTGACCTACCCACTTGGAACTGACTATAGTAGAGCACTGCTGAATGGAACGGCCGATGGAAAAATAATATGGTAAAGTAAACAATTGTAATAATTTCCTTCGGCTCAAATTCTGCAAGCCTCGTTTATAAAATGCAATAATGTGTCCAGGCATTTTGGTTCGAACGTCCCTTGATTTTGGCCCTGGCACTCTTTCAACTCTGGGGGAGGCACTCGCTACAGGCAGTTCTGCATTGTGTCTCCCTCTCTTATATAGAACAAAAAATAAAAATAATTAAAAATACAAATTACCGCCTCCGTTCCCTGTAGTGGGGCAGATAACAGCAATTATTCACAGAAATTGTGCAAAATGTGATACAAGCACCACATTGGCATGGTGGTTCCCAAGGGTCTACTTAGCAAATCTGCCTGACGTGCTATTCAAAAATCCAAGATGGCGGCCATTTTTCAAGATGGACGCCGAATGCGTCTGCCGAAAATGGTTTTGCTCATAGAAATGCATATACTTGATGGATTTGAATGATCTTGGTGTCGATTTCTATGTTTTCTTGCATGCTGATTCAAATTTTTCTACTTTAAAAAAACTCAAGTGAATAACTTCACACTTTTTGGCTATTTAGATCAGTCTTTTTCTGCATTTTCGCTTGCCTGATGAGTGTTTTGCTATGTTTTACTATGTGCATGACATGGTAATTTCTAAATGTATAGAGCAGTATTTTATTTAGTGCATCCTCACTACTTACCTAACTCTCATCTATGGCTCCAAGAAGTTGCTAGTGCACGGCAACGGCCACACCCTGGTAAACCGTGTTGGCTCAGGGCTAAACTAGGTGAGGGTAACACTGTGTGTGAGGGAGTATGCCATGCTCCAGATGCAAAGTGCATGAAGTCAACAAACCAGACCTGATTGATCCAAGAAGCCATTTTTCTAAAGGAGTGATTGTCGGCACTACCATGGCACACTGGTGACAATTACTGTTGTGAAACTCAGCATGGGGTTCAATGTTAGCTAAGGAGGAGTGCATCTCATACTTAAGTGCCCCAAATGTTGCTTAACCTACCCCACGGACCTGTTAAGCAACTGCACCTGAATTGACAGGAGGTGCCAGCGCGGGAGAGCCGAGCCAAGGATAATGGGGTTTCAAAGTTATCTGGATGGTATACAGATCGCACAGGACTTAAATGACATTGGATGAACGATCGGGCTAGGTGTAGGGCAGACATGCATGAACCTAGTTGTATCCCATACAGGAAAGTGCCCATGATACAGGGTGGTAAAAGGATAAACCCTCGGCCCTGGTCATCAGAATGGCTTCAAACACCAAATGTGAGACTGCATCATGGCAGACAAACTGGACTAAGTCTTGCCTCTGTCAAACAGAGAAGAGCGAATGCCTATCATCTCCACTTGCAAATCCTGCCAGAAGGGTAGAGGATGGATACAGCCTCTTAGGGAGGAATATTCCTCTATTTCATGCAGTGAATGCGCTACCGATCAAGATGGACCCACGAAGGCTTGATGACAGCAGTGGGATAGAGGCAACCTTGAGGAAAAATCAAGCACAGTACCATGCTAGTTGCAGGCTTCTGTTCAGCAACACAAAGTTACAAAGGGCAGAAAAGAGATCGTCTCCTGCAACAGATGAGAACAGCAGCAGCGGCAGCAGCAAAATACCATGGAGAATGTCAGACCCCAAACGGATATAAAGTTTCATATGTGAGGAGGAGGGAGATCTGGATGACTTTAGACAAGCTATGACCATGAAACTGAACAAGAGAGTCAACAAGTGTGCAAAGACTCTCAATGATGGAAAGCTGCTTGCCAAACTGAGTGCTGGAGATGTGGTGGCGCAGGAACTGAAGTACCACAGTGCATGCTTGGCTGGTCTCTACAACCGAGAACGAGCTCACCTGCGTGCTGAAGAGCTGAGGGAAGCAGAAAACTCTGAGGTAGGAAAGAGGGAAGCATATCCAATTGCCTTCTCTGAACTGGTAACATACATCATTGAGACAAAATCTGCAAGCGAGAGTTTAGCTCCATCAGTCTTCCGACTTGCCGACCTATGTATGCTCTACAGGCAGAGGCTGGAGCAGCTTGGCATCGACAGTCCTGATGTTCATGCTACCCGACTGAAGGACCAGCTGCTTCAACACATCCCTGATCTACAAGCTGAACATCATGGACGTGATGTCCTACTGGCCTTTAACACCTTACGAGCGGCCTAGGCGGTATATAATATGTAGCGACCAGCGGGGTGTTTTTAGCCAAAATAGGGCTGTTTACGTGATCATTTTCATGCCTAAATAAGACCCAGAGCGTAAAACAAGTATCTATCCCTGAAAGGGCATAAACAGAGCTTTCCAATGACACCATAACGATCCTTTTATGATGGCTAGTTTTCTTGCAACAACCGCGCAACGCGAGTGCAAAAAGCATGTAATTCGGCACTTTCCCCATACAATTCCGTATATAGCGAGTGAGAGAGGGAGGGAGGAGGTGGGATTCGTGTCAGTAGGTTCGCCGCGGTGGTCTGGAGCAGTCATACGCTCGCTACTCTCCTGCCACCACTTGTCTCTCTCTCTCAGCAACATTACGTGCTGAAATTGCCACACGACCTATGTCGAGCGCCGCCAGATAGTCCAGATTTATTATACTCGACTTATGTTGCGCCCCGACAGTTATGGGTTAAGAAGGATGTAGGGTCAATTCTTGCACAAGCAAGCAAATATGGAGAAGCCGTTCATCTTGCAAAGGATGCTGGGATGAAAAGACGTGAAATGCTTCAACACAAATCACAGTGGAATGGCCCATTCCATGATGGGTGCCTAGAAGATGCTGTACTGTCATCACTGCTTCAGTGTGTTTGCATGATTGAGCATGGAGCAGACATCAAGTCACAACTCCAACATGGAGCCTCAAAGTCTGACCTTGCTATGGCTCAGCTCTTACAGTACAACTGCTTTGCTAAATACAAGGCCGGATCTCACGTCCACAGACATTCCAAGGACCGGGAGACACCATTTGTTGTGTACATGTGCATGTCTGTGTTTGCCAAAACTAGGAAGAGGCAGCTCATAGACATGCTCCATGACAATGGACTCAGCATCACCTATGATAGAGTCTTAGAAATCTCAGCCCAGCTTGGAGAAGCTGTTGTAGCTCAGTACGTGATGATGGAGTAGTCTGTCCACCAGTGTTGAGGAAGCAGGTGTTCACAACGCCCGCGGTGGGCAACATCGACCACAACCCAACAGCGACTACAGCTCAACTTCCTTCCATGGTACCAGTATGTCTCTGTTCCAACACCCAAGCCCTGAACATCCTGGTGAGGAACGAGAGCCAGTGAAGCTCAGTGGAGATAACAGGGTGAAGAAAGTTCCTGAGCTTCCTGAAGCATTCACCAATGTTAAACCAGCGTACCTTACTAAGAAGCCCAAACCTCCAGCTGTGCCAAGCCAATTATACCAAGCACTGCACTCAATCCAGTCACACCTGAAGGAAGAGTACAGGTGGCTAGAAGAGGTGTCTGTCACTGAGAGTGTGGGTGATACTCTCAGTATCACATGGGCAGCCCACCATCCAGCACAGAAGAGGAGCCAGCCTTTTGAAGTGAGCATGACATCACTGTTGCCTCTGATACGAGACCAGGCTCACTCTGTTGCAACCATCAAACATGCCATGGGGAAGATTTGAGATACAGTAGCATTCCTCAACCCAGGGCAGACCCCGGTCATAGCTGCTCATAAACCACTGTTTGCACTACCAAAACAAATCCAGTGGCAGTGGCCTGAGTATGGAGAGGACAAATTTGTTATCATGTTTGGGGGACTTCACATAGAGAAGACTGCGCTTGGTTCCCTTGGAACACTACTGGAACACAGTGGCTGGACCAGTGCTATTGCTGAAGCAGGGGTGGCCTCATCTGGTACAGCTGAGTCATTCCTGACTGTGTCAAGTATCACCAGGACAAGATTGGCCCACCAGATCACAGCATGCAGCCTGTATAAACTGAAGAAAGAAGCCTACCAAGACTACTGCTCTGAGGAGTCCGGCAGACCAACGCTGACCTTTGAAGACTGGTGTGATCAGCAGAGACCTCAGAGTCCACAGTTCCAGTTCTAGGATCTGGTTTTGGACATGGAGCTGGTCGTGCTCCTGTTGATACGCTCCTTCAGGGAAGGAAACTTCGACCTGTACCGTGAAGCACTCCCAGAACTGATCCCCTACTTCTTCGTGAATAACAATGTCAATTATGCTCGGTGGCTTCCAGTTCACTTCAGAGACATGATGTCTCTTGAGAAGCCGCATCAAGACGTAGCCAGAGAGTTTCACAAAGGAAACTTTGTAGTCCACAAGTCCAGAAGAGACTTCTCTGCCATGGCCATTGACCAAGCCCATGAACGGAACATCGCAGCCATCAAGGGTGATGGAGGAGCCATTGGACTAACAGAGGACCCAGGGGCACTTCGGAGATGGATGGTGGCTGGACCTGCAGTGAGCCATCTAGTATCTGTATATGAGGCCATTTCTGGTGTGAAAGACGCAACCATCAGCACCAAACACCATGAACAGACCTTAAGTGCCCAGACATCTTTCCTTGAGAGGGAAGAGGCACTGTTCAGAGTGATAACAGAGATGGGCAACCCTTTCCAAGAAGAGTCCGCTGATTTGCTGGTGCTGGGCACAAAGAACATTGCAGATCCAGCACTAGCCGAACTGGTTGGTAGTCATCACGAGAGAGGCAAGGAGAAGTTCCAGTCATTTATGAAGGCCTTGGAGAATGAAGAAGAATGAACATTCTATAAGCCAATCAAGAAAAACAAGGCTTCTTTCTTCAAGCACGAGCAGGCAGCCAGCAGCTCCAAGGAGAAAGTGCTTAAAGATGACTGTCACTTGTTCTCCCGGCTCTTCATCTCCTGCCAAAACAGACAGTGTGACTTGCAAGAATTCTTCAAGCATGAGACCCCAGTCAGCACCTGCATCTCTCAGTGACAATGACAGGCTTCGTATGTGCCAGAAGTCACAGCTAACTGAAATTCATCAGGCACTGGTGACATTGCCTGACCAGAGGGAGACACCATCATCATTGATGGATCAGCGCTCATCAATTCCCTGCCTCCACGCAGCCCAAAGACTTTCGATAACTATGCAAAAGAAGACATCCTTCCAAAAGTGGAATCCTTTGGCACCAAATTCAAGCGAGTCGATGTCATCTTTGATGTGTACAAGAAGTCTAGTCTGAAATCTGAAACCAGGTCAAAAAGAGGTCAGGGGATCAGAAGAAGAGTGACTGGAACCAGCAAGACCCCAACAAACTGGAGAAGCTTTCTGCAGGATGACAACAACAAAACTGAGCTCTTCCACTTTCTCGCAGAGAAAATATGTTAGGCTGAAACCACAAGTATGGTCATCGTGACAAAAGGAGATGTCATCAGCAACAAAAACAAATCCCTTGATGCTGTGGCCCCATGCTGTCATGAAGAAGCTGATACCCGTATATTTGTACATGGCAGAGATGCAACTGCAGAGGGTAGCAAGACACTTGTCATCAAAGCCAATGACACTGACGTGCTCGTCATAGCAGTGTCTAAGCTGCCATCCCTGCAGAGGCTTGGTCTTAAAAAAATGTGGATTACTTTTGGGCAGGGAGCCAATGCTCGATGAATACCAGTCCATGAGGTAGTTTCTGCAATAGGACCTGAGAAAGCCTGTGGGATCCTGTATTTCCATGCATTCACGGGCATTCACGCGGTCTCGGCTTTCAATGGGAAGGGAAAGAAATCTGCATGGCTGACTTGGGAAGTCTGTGATGAGGTTTCTGAAACCTTTACAAACCTCAGCAACTGCCCAACAGAGGTTTCTGAGTATGACCTGCAGAAGCTGGAGAACTTTGTTGTCCTCATGTGTGACAGATCAAGTGCAGCCATCGGTGTTGACGAGGCAAGGCTGAATCTCTTTGCCTGTAAGCAGAGGTCCTATGATGCGATCCCACCAACCAGTGCAGCCCTCATGGAACACGCAAAACGTGCTGCTTACCAGGCTGGTATCATATGGGGTCAAGCAACAGTAACCAATCCAGAAGTCGTCAGTCCTGCCGATTGGGGATGGAATCGGAAGGGAGACATATGGCAGATCTGTTACCTTACCTTGAGTTACCTTGAGTTGTTGTTTCGGCCTCCTCAACGGCCTCGGCGAGAGTTACTCCCCCCGAGTATGTTTGCTGCCAGTGTTTGATGCAGCAGACTATTCGAGAGGGCAGCTCTCCCCCCCGCGAAATATGGCTGATCAAGCACCGACTTGAGATGGTTGTCCAATGCTTTTTTTAATACTTCCGTTGGCACGTCCATCAGGTTTCTCACGTTCTTTGGCATTTTGTTGAAGAGGCTCGGTCCCCTTTTTGTCAACCAGAAGTCCCTCAGTGTGCCCAGAGCTCCCCTACACTTTTGGGGTGGGATGTTACAATACCTACCCCCTCTGTCACTCCAGTTCCATGATATTGTGGTGTGAAGGTTTGGCACTGGACCCTCGATAACTTTCCATGTGTAAATTATCAAGTATCTCTCTCTTCTTTGCTCCAGTGAATATAAGTTAAGAGCCTTCAGCCTATCCCAGTAATGAAGATTTTTTACCGAGCTGATGTGGGACGTGAAACTTCTTTGAACACTCTCTATTTCGTATATTTCCCCGGCTTTGTGTGGAGATGTTAGCACACTGCAACACTCCAGTCGTGGGATCACCAACGATTTGAAAAGGGTTATCATTGGCCGTTCTTCTTGTGTCTTGAAAGTGCGCAGTAACCAACCTACAAGTTTCCTTGCCGCTACTGACTTGGCCTGATTATGTTCTTTGAAAGACATGTTTTCTGACATTATTACCCCACGATCTTTAACCTCTGATTTTCGTGGGATTGGCAGGAGTGACTCTGTTAAGTAGGTTGTGGTTCTTTTAATTTCTCCATTTCCTCTATACCTTATCAGCTGAAACTTCTCTTCATAAAAATTGCATGTTGTTATCTTTGGTCCACCTAAATACAGCATTCATGTCTGCTTGCAAGATTTCTTTGTCTTCTATTGTGGTTATTCCTGGACTTAGTTTTGTGTCGTCTGCAAACGATGAGACGCTGCTGTGTTGTACACTTACATCGATATCACTTATTAGTATTAGGAAGAGTAAGGGTGCCAAAACTGTACCCTGGGGAACAGAGCTTTTAACCTCTGAACCTTCCGATACCGCTTGATTTACTGCTACTGATTGTCTTCTGTTAATGAGAAAATTATAGATCCACCTCCTCACCTTTCCGGTGATACCTTTTTCTTTCAGCTTATGTGCTATAATTCCATGATCACACTTGTCAAATGCTTTGGCAAAGTCTGTGTATATGACATCTACATTTCTTTTCTCTTCCAGGTCATCTAGAACTTTGTCATAGTGTTCTAGTAGCTGCGAGAGACATGATCTTCCTGCTCTGAACCCGTGTTTTCCTGAGTTGTGGAGCCCGTTCTCTTCCATGTATTCCGAGACTTTTCCTCGTAGTACTCTTTCAAAGATTTTGATGATGTGAGATGTTAGTGCTACTGGGCGGTAGTTTTTTTGGCTGAGCTTTACTTCCTCCTTTATGTAGTGGTGCAATTGTTGTGTTTTTCAGACTTTCTTGGATTTCTCCTGTATCTAGGCTCTTTCTCCACATTATGGCTAGAGGTCTTGCTAGCGATGTTTTGCAGTTCTTGAGCAGGACTGAGCTCCATGAATCTGGTCCTGGTGCTGAGTGGAGTGGGATGCTGTTTATTGCCCTTTCTATATCTATTGGCCCAAATTCTATATCCGATATATGGAGGGGGCTCTGTTCTCGCCCATAAAGAAACTGTTTGGATTGTCAACAGCTTTAGATGGATCGGGTTGACTGAACACTGTTTCATACTGTTTTCGTAGAAGTTCACTCATTTCTTTGTCATCTGTTGTATATGATCCGTCGAGTTTGATGAGTGGGCCTATGCTTGATGCTGTTTGTGATTTTTTCTTTGCATATGAGAAGAAGTACTTTGAATTTTCACTTATTTCTTGAACCACCTTTTTTTTCTTCTTCTATCTGCTGTATTTGATACGATATTCTCAGCTTGTGTTCAATATCCTCAATCTCCCTTTTCATTATGTTAATTTGCCTTTCCCGTAATCCCGCTTGGGAGAGCCGATGTGACAGTAGTTTTCTTCGTTTGTAGAGCCTTCTCCTTTCTCTGTCTTGCTTACTTCTGCGCTTCATTTTTTTTTCTCTCTGGAATGTGATTCGAGCATACGTTCTTAACTAATTCATTTACTAGGCTAAGGCATTCCAGGATTGTTTTGTCTGCCATTTGTACTTCCCAGTCTATTTCCTCTATCTTCTGGTTTATGCTTGGCCAATTTATATGTTTGTTATTAAAGTTGTACTTACTGAATGGGCCTGTATACGATCTCCTTGTTTTGTTTGTTTGTAGGTACACGGTAATGGTTAGCACCTCGATTATCCTATGGTCAGAATAAGTAGTATCTGATATGCTGGTATTGTGCACATGTTCTCATTGTTTGAAAAGATCAGGTCTAGGATGTTTTGACCTAGTTGGTTCTGTGATGTGTTGGTTTAAGTTGAACATAGAACATAAATTAAGTAGTGCTTTTGACTGCGCATCACCCTCTGCATTTATGGTGTTTGGCAATATTTGGTGTTCTATTTGCCTCCATTTGATATTAGGTAAATTGAAGTCTCCCAACCACAGGATGTTAGGGGTTGGCTCCCCCAGTCTTTCTATAGCCGTTTTGAGTTTTGATCGTATCCAGCTGGAGTTTGAACTCATGAAGTGAGGCATCTGGAGGTCTGTATGTGAGGATAATTGCCAGGTTTAGCTCTCTATGTTTACCCCAGTATCTCTACTACCTCATTGGAGTGGTTCAAAAACTCTGTACTTATAAGAGAGTCTTTTATTTACAAAGCTACTCCTCCACATGTTCTGTGTTTTCTATCTGACCTGTGTAGGTTGTAACCTGGGATCCATACTTCACTATTTTCGTGATCTTTAATGTGGGTTTCAGTAAGGGCAGCAAGCAGTGCATTCCCCTCTTCCACCTATTGCAGCCAGCTGTCGGGAATTGACCCAGTGTTCCTGCAAGAAAGGCTGCAACTGGAGATGCAAATGCTTTCGTTCAGGGCTCGCCTGCACTGCACTCTGCAGCTGTGTATGTAAGCTGTAGTGATACATATACATATGTATATTTAATGTTTATATTGTGCATATAAAGTATTAGGAGTATTATTTGATGTGTTATGTTGTTATTTTATATAAAGTGTTAATTTTCTACCATTTACAGTGTCTAAGGGTCGATCCCCCACGAGGACCACATTGATTTAATTTCATTGATTTATTTGACTAAATATATATTTAGTTGGTGGGTTAGAGAAGTTAAAAAAAAAAAAAAAAATGCTAGTGAAAGTAAAAAAAATTAGATTCAGCATGCAAGAAAACAGAAATCGACACCAAGATCATTCAAATCCATCAAGTACATGCATATCTATGAGCAAAACCATTTTCGGCAGATGCATTCGGCGTCCATCTTGAAAAATGGCCGCCATCTTGGATTTTTGAATGGCACGTCAGGCAGATTTGCTAAGTAGACCCTTGGAAACCACCATGCCAAATTTGGTGCTTGTATCACATTTTGCACAAATGTTCTATTATCTACCCCACTACTGCCTGTCATTCCCCGGAGCGGCAGTTTGTAGCTTCGGTGTTTTGAAATGATATAGCCGTAATTTTTTTTTAAGGGGAGATGGTCCGTTTTTCTGGCCCCTCTTCTCCCTCATGCTTAGCCCCAGTAGTGTTCAGATTTTAAGAAGTTCAGCCTATTAGTTTGGCGATTTTAAGACCCATTGCCCCTTTTCTGTGTCAGTATTACGACTTTTCGTGTCATTTAGGATGTTTTCCTGGCGAGCAATAGTGAGCCTGTAATTTAGGAGGAAACAACCTTCGGCCGGGACCTAATTATACCGAAAATGTACAAATATATCTTGAAGGGGGATCCTGGGGTTGTTATTTTAAGTTTGATGGAGGTCTAGGGTGAAAGCTAAAAAAATAATACATAAATTTAAAAAATCAACCAAAAAATTAACCATCCCCCCTTAAGATATTTACAACCTTGCTATACCCTGTTACAACTAGGTAGTCCAGCAATTGTGAACCCTAACCTCTCTAACTCAGAAAGGACTAGAGCAAATGGGCAGTAATTGTCCACACCTATTCCCTGTCTGACCCTTCCTAAATGGTAGAAATATTAGTTCGGTAACTCAAGTCGTTTGTGAATTATATGCTGGGGTCACACATTCACGTATATGCTCCCGTATGCTCCCGTACGAATGTTTATTGGTAGTTGGCAACCGAATACGTAAAACGTAAGGGCTTAGTACGCAAAATGTAAATTAAATTGTGTCTAGTCTTGGGGGTTGGTACGCATGGCGGGAGTAGCCACGCTGGTCTGGGAGGTGGTGGGTGCGGCCAAGGCCACCCGGTATGTTTTGGATTTCGAATCAGATACGTGGCTCGCGCTCACGTATGTCAAAAGTCGGGAAAGCATACGTTTTACCGGGCTAGCTGCTACGTCTTACGGGAGCAGCCCCGTAAAACGTAGCAGCTAGCCCGGTAAAACGTAAGCTTCTCCCGCCAATCGTACAATGTTCCCGTAAAACGGGAAAGTGGAAGTAAGTCCGGGCGAATCTGGCTACACCGCCGCACTGCGTGTTGGCGGGAAGACGCGGCAACGTTGTACGGGGGGTATATAAGAACCAGCGGGGGACACTCCCGTCACACCTCTCACCACACCGGAGCAGCAAACAACAAGCCAACCCTGCCACCTGCTTGCGACCCTCTGCACCCTGCCCTGCCCTGCTTGCCACCCTTTGCACCCTGCCCTGCCCTGCTTGTCACCCTCTGCACCCTGCCCTGCACCATGCAGAAGAAAGGCATGAAGAAGGCCAGGAAGGCTTCCCCTGCCACCTCGACGTCTGCCACCTCACCTGTTGACCCCTCTCAGCCTGGCCCCTCCAACTCTGACCCCTCTCAGCCTGGCCCCTCCAACTCATCGCCTGCCCTCTCGACGCCTGAGGAAGATGAAATTGTTCTCGACCTCGGCCCCGATAGTGGAGAGCTCGAGGTTGAAGTGGATGAGAGTGATGAGGAAGAAGTAGAACCTGCACCTACCAACAGCTTACAGGCTCCACCAAAGAAACGGCGCCGGAAGAAGACAAACGTAATACTGACGGAGGAGACTGAGCGGATGCTGGCAGATTGGATTGAGCTGGATGCGCCTTTCATTTATGACAAGGGGGACCCCAGGCACAAAAACAAGGAGCATATAGAGGCTGTATGGGCGGAGAAGGCTTCGACCATGGACCCACCAATGACCGCCTTCGATTTGAAGACCTGGTGAGGATCTCTCCGCTCCAGGTTCGGCCGGCTCAGCAAGTTGAAGAGTGGTGATGGGGCCAAACGACTGACTGAGAGGGAGAAGTGGATCCTCAAATGTTCCACTTCATGAAGCCACACATCGTCCGTCAAAAGAAGCCCCGGTCACTTGGTATGCCTGAGGTACGTTGATATTTTTTATGTTTTCAAACCCTTCCACAGTGACAGTGTCAGTTTTTGTTTTTTTCGTAATTATTTTGCTTATAATGATGCTATTATTGTGTTCAATTTATCGTGTTAACTTCAAATATTTGTTAATGAAACGCATAATAACTCATACCAGTTTATTCATGTTATTTTAAAGGTTACAAGGATGAATGCTTATGTTGAATTTTATTTTAAAGTTCATAAATAATGTACATGTTACTAATTATACATTCATGTCACAACACTCTGCTGCCCAAGCTGCAGCACCGGAGCCTGCTTCTGTTCCTGTCCCTGACCGCACCCCAACACCTCTCGTCCCAGTCTACTAGGTGGATGACCCCTCTGCCGGCAGTCAGGAAGAGGAGGACACACCCCCAGCCATCGCCCAGCCTGCACGGAAGGTGAAGAAGGGGAAGCCTCCTGGTGCTGTCCCTTCAACTTCAACACACGGGACCCTGGAGCAAGTGAGTAGAGAAAATATTAGTTACATTGTTCATTGGTGGCACCCCATTGCAATTCCGTGCTATTATTAGATAAAGTGTTTCTGTTTCCAAAGTTATTAGAATAACATAAATTATTAATAATACTAAAGATGTCATGATTTCACACCATACTATCAACAATAACTTTGAACATATTTGGTTCCCAGAATACCACAACATTTCAATGGTTAAAATAAATTTGTGGTCAAATATGAAAATATTATGTTTCGTGTGTTTAATGTTCTCTTGTTCCTTGTTCAAGGTCCTCGTAAATTCAGAGAAGCTGCGCCAGAACCTGGGTCAGGCGTTCGATGCGGTCGAGGACCAGGACCATAAGTATTGGCGCTACTCCCTGGAGGGCATGGTCAAAGACTGTGTGGGGCTGCCTCAAGCTTATAACACCACACTGACGTTGGAACTCTTGGCAGCCATCGACCGGTTCAAGGTTGCCCATGTAGAGGGAGTGCCCCGGCCTGGTCCGGACCTCTTGCTCCACGCCCACAGGAGCTTTGGCTTTACGGAGCCCCTACCCCAACCCGTGGCACAGCAGCATCCGACAGTGATGTACCAGGGCACTCCGGCAACCACCCTGCCTCCTCCCACCCTGTCGACCCAGCCCCAGCCTGGTCTTGGGGGCATCGTGCTACCTGCACACCAGGTTGCAGCCTTGCAGTCGTTGCTGGTGCAGCCACGTGTAGCGACACCCCCTCGCCAATTCGTCCCGCCTACTGCCTCCACACCCAGCCAAACGTCGTTCGACCTGGAGCAGTTTGGCAACACATTCATAGAAATGCTGACGGCACAACAATCACCTGCACCTGTCATTCCAGGTATGCCTGTGTCTGCCATAGATCCCCTGAATGAGACCCAGGAGATCCCCAAGAAGTAATCATTCCCTCTGTATATATATAAATAAATGTTAATGTGTATTTTTAAAAAAATATATGTATTTGTGTAATGACGTGTGTGTTTCTATTTCCAATATTTTATCATAATTGTTGATTAATAAGATGACAAATAAAATCTATAATGAAAGTAATGAGCATACAAAATAAATAATTCATTTAAACGCAATAATGATAATATGATTAATACTAATTATGAAAATCCTTGATGGACAACTTACATTAAATATAACTGTTAGACATAAAGTACAAAACAAAGGTAACATGGAAAACATAGCAAAATTGAATGCAATTAGATAGTCAAAAATGTAAAATTAAATAAGCATAGTACAATTTAAGTACACATATAATATAAAAAAAATAGGAAGAACCTAAAACATTAGAGAAAATGCAATTTCAAAGATACAAATACAATACAAAGCAAACTAGCAACGACTCGATAACTTAAATGTAAGATGAAAATAAAATATACAACAAAATAATAAGTAAACAGGGGAAAATCTTACAATTTTCAATGATGTATTTAAAAGTAAAGGTAACTCACCTAAATCCGGTCATCCTGCCAAGCCACAGATCCTTGAGGGGAATTGAAGTAGGTCTTGAGGTAGTTGCGTTGAGCCTTGGCAAGCATGGTTGCAGTGTTGCGGGTCACGGGTGGGATGTTGTTTCCTACAGGTGGGTCACTCCTCCAGGCGGCAGGTATGAGTTGGTGGGTGTGTGGGTCCTCTTGATCTACCTCTGATTGGGGTGGGCATCGTCCTCGTAGGATGTTGTGCAGAATGCATGAGGCCAACACAACAACCTCTACACGTTCAGGTTTTAGAGATATTGCAGTGTGGAAAACCCGGAAGCGGTTGGCAAGAATGCCAAAGGCGTTCTCTACCGTCCGGCGGGCCCTGCTGATTCTGTAGATGTATATTCGTTCCTGTTTCGTGAGGGATCGTAGGGGGTAGGGCTTCATCATGTAGGCGCGCAGAGGGAATGCATCATCACCTACTAAGAAGTATTCCGTGGGTGGTCCATTGGGATCGGTAGAGATGACCTCGGCGGGTGGCAGATTTGCGTTCTGTTTCTCAAGCAACTTAGACAGACTGGTGTGTGCAAAGCCACCACCATCAGACTCTGACCCTATGGCACCAACGTCGACGTATATGAACTTGTAGTTGGAGTCAACAATTGCCATCAGGACAATGGAAAAAAACTTCTTGTAGTTGAAGTAATATGTGCCACCATAGTTTGGGTTTCGGATCCGTATGTGTTTGCCATCAATGGCTCCTACACAATGCGGCAGATTCCATCGTTCCTCATAGCCGCTGGCAACCTCCTTCCATGCAGCAGGCGATTGTGGCGTCTTGATCTCCTGATCTCCGTAGACAGAAATGATGGCCTGGCAGGTGTCGGGAACAATTTGGCTGATGGTGTTGTGGGCAACACGAAAGTTGTATTGCAGGCTCTTATAGGAATCACCCGTAGCGAGGAAATGTAGGGTGATGGCCACCCGCAGACCAGGAGGAATGGGGTTCCGCCAGAATGTAGGTTTCCTCTGAATGAGGGGGGTGACACGTTCCACTATCTCATCAAATAGTTGTTTGTCTACCCGGGTGAAGTTTTTGTACAGTTGTGGACATTCTGTGGCCAACTCTTGCATCAGCTTCTCATAATGGCCATGTTCAGGCCTTCGTTGTAGATATGGCCACACCCACACTGTCCTCTTGCTCCTTTCCTTCTTCTTCTCTTCTTCTTCTTCATGGATGTGGTTTGCTATTGCAAGCAGTTCTAACATTTCTATGTAGGAAATGATCCATTGAATGAGCCGGGTGTTATGCCTGTTCTCCGGTTTGATTAGGGAGTTCACCATCTTGAACTCCTCCAGGATGTATTCCGTTATGTTCGAGTCAGGAGTGGGAATGGGAACATTGTGGCCAGCCATGCCCTTTTCTAGTTCCCAGATTCCAACCAAGACCTACATGGTAGACAAAGACTGTCTTTGTCTGTGTTTGGACAGACGGGGTGTGCCTACGATTGTCCGGACACGGTCCACGTAAGTCCTACAAACTCCCAAGACGTACGGCCTCAGCTACGTAGGTCTTGTGGGGGCGTGGCCATGGGCGTGGCCTGTGTTCCCGCAAATCGGGCAGCCCAGGCGGACTAACGGGGACATGCTTATGCAAGTCGCAAGCACGTACGTAGGTCCATACGACTACATTACGTCTGACGTAACACTGGCCCCGTCACGGTACGTATGTCGGGAAGTGCAATAGTCGTAGTCTATACGGGTGTACACGGCCGGACTAGGCCCGTCATAACACAAAATTGGCGATCACGCCTGACAGGAGCATACGGGAGCGATATACGTGAATGTGTGACCCCAGCAATAGAGGTTAGTGTTCACGATTTCTGGCAGGGTATAGTCGCATTAAGGGGAAGTATGTTGTTTCTGTGGATCCTCCTTCTCCCTCATGTTTAGCCCCATTGGTTTTGAGATTTTAAGACGTTCGCCCTATTAGGTTGTTGATTCTAACACCATCCGCCCCATTTCTTTGTCAATATTAAGATCTTTCGTGCCACTTAGGTGTCGATATCTTTCTGACGAGCGAAAGCGAGCCTGTTATTGCGAAGGAATCGGCCTTCGGCCGGGACATTTATCTACTGAAAACTACAAATTAAACTCGAATGATGATTTTTTTTTTTTTTTTTTTTTTTTTTTAACCTTGATGGAGGCCTAAGGAGGAAATTAAAATAACAATTAAATACACAAATAAATAAACACGTTCCCCTCCTCCCTTCCCACATTATGAGAGCTGTCTTCCTTCACTGGTAATGTTGTGACTAAGACCAGTTGTGAAAGGGTAAGGTGGACAGTTACCCAGAAGTTGTGGAAGGGTAAGGTGGACAGTTACTCAGAAGTTGTGTAAGGGTAAGGTGGACAGTTACCCAGAAGTTGTGGAAGGGTAAGGTGGATAGTTACCCAGAAGTTGTGGAAGGGTAAGGTGGACAGTTACCCAGAAGTTGTGGAAGGGTAAGGTGGACAGTTACCCAGAAGTTGTGGAAGGGTAAGGTGGATAGTTACCCAGAAGTTGTGGAAGGGTAAGGTGGACAGTTACCCAGAAGTTGTGGAAGGGTAAGGTGGATAGTTACCCAGAAGTTGTGGAAGGGTAAGGTGGACAGTTACCCAGAAGTTGTGGAAGGGTAAGGTGGACAGTTACCCAGAAGTTGTGGAAGGGTAAGGTGGATAGTTACCCAGAAGTTGTGGAAGGGTAAGGTGGACAGTTACCCAGAAGTTGAGGAAGGGTATGGTGGACAGTTACCCAGAAGTTGTGGAAGGGTAAGGTGGACAGTTACCCAGAAGTTGTGGAAGGGTAAGGTGGACAGTTACCCAGAAGTTGTGGAAGGGTAAGGTGGACAGTTACCCAGAAGTTGTGGAAGGGTAAGGTGGACAGTTACCCAGCGGTTGTGGAAGGGTAAGGTGGATAGTTACCCAGAAGTTGTGGAAGGGTAAGGTGGACAGTTACCCAGAAGTTGTGGAAGGGTAAGGTGGACAGTTACCCAGAAGTTGTGGAAGGGTAAGGTGGACAGTTACCCAGAAGTTGTGGAAGGGTAAGGTGGACAGTTACCCAGAAGTTGGGGAAGGGTAAGGTGGACAGTTTCCCAGAAGTTGTGGAAGGGTAAGGTGGATAGTTACCCAGAAGTTGTGGAAGGGTAAGGTGTACAGTTACCCAGAAGTTGTGGAAGGGTAACGTGGACAGTTACCCAGAAGTTGTGGAAGGGTAAGGTGGATAGTTACCCAGAAGTTGTGGAAGGGTAAGGTGGACAATTACCCAGAAGTTGTGGAAGGGTAAGGTGGACAGTTACCCAGAAGTTGTGGAAGGGTAAGGTGGACAGTTACCCAGAAGTGGAAGGGTAAGGTGGACAGTTACCCAGAAGTTGTGGAAGGGTAAGGTGGACAGTTACCCAGAAGTTGTGGAAGGGTAAGGTGGACAGTTACCCAGAAGTTGTGGAAGGGTAAGGTGGATAGTTACCCAGAAGTTGGGGAAGGGGGTTGAGGGGAAATACCTAGATAGATAGACAGATAGAGACATAAAGAGATAGATATAATATATATACAGAGAGAGAGAGAGAGAGACAGGAAACCGTAGGAGAGGGGTAGAGAGAGGTGAGGAAGAGAAGGGAAGTACGATGGTGAAGAGAGAGAAGAAGACATTATTATGAAGATGGAGGGAGATTGATTACCGAGCGAGAGTACGAGTCTCTAAATGCTGAGGAATAACACGAGAAGAGGGGTAATGATGAGACATGAGGAGGAGGGAAAAGAGAAAGATAATGAAGAACAGAAAGAATAATGAGGAGTAAGGCAAGAGCAAGGGTAATGATGAGCAATGAAGGTGCTATAGACAAAGAGGAGGGGAAGGAAAAAAATAATAAAGAATAGGGAGAAGTACCCCTTCACCACAATTACGTAACTTTCATCATATTCTGGTTACCATTAGATGATTTTCTTTAGTTTGTAATCTACCTCTATGACTAAAAGGGTTACATGCGATAAACCCTCTTAATAACATAGGTCCTTCTCAAACTGCATAAAATCGTCTAATTTTAGCCAGTATCAAAGGTAAAAAGGCGTCATGGTTCTGAAGGGGTAAATCATTCAGTAGTACACATAGACATATCATCACACATTAAATAGTTCACATATATATGAGGCACAAATAGGTGAAGCTTGCTGTATATAATAGACAATAGTAAATAACAATTAGCCGGATACAGTATTGATCCCTTCTGTACCTCTTTTTAACTTTATTCTGGATATTATTTGAGGATTTTATTCAGTCTCTAAAAGGCGTCCAGCAATTAACAGGCTTCGAACTATGTCACCTAACCCATTTTACTACCATGCGACTCGAAGTGATGGGTTTTGAGCAAGTTGGACATATGTATGTGTACGTGGGTCCTGGGTTGCTCTCAATGTCTCCGACTAGAAGAAGTCTTCGAGAAATGACAGCCGGAGAGTCATTTCTCGGTGTAGGAAAAACTGAGTGATGTGTGTGTGTGGTGTGAGAGGTGTGGAAATTCCCGGCGCGACCGAAGCCGCTCCAAGGACCCGTGCCCCCGGAAGGGGGCAGGAGATGGTTGTGACGGTTTGGCTCCCGAAACTGCTCCCCGCGGCCGGCATCCGGTTTTCCTCCACTGGTCGTTGATTTTGTCTTCGGCCGTGGAGGGTCGGCAGCCATCCGCGGTTGGCAGCCTCGGGAGGTGGCCCCACGGCGTAGACGGCGCCACATCAGGACCTTGCGGGAACTGGACCCACTTCATCTGCACAACACTTGCCTCCAAGAAACACTACACAAACACCTGGACCTGTTCCTCATGCCCCTCCCTCTCCCAGTCAAATCCCTCACCTAAAACCTGTCCACCTCTCCTCCCCAACCCACCTAACCTTCCCATATCATCCACTCCCCCTCCTAAAACCCGTCCACCTCTCCTCCCTAACCCACCTAACCTTCCCATACCATCCACATCCTCAACTCAACACACCACACCCCATCCTAATCCATTCCAACCCACTTCTCCTGCTCCCCAATCCCCCCCCCCCACCTCACCCATCCCCCCCCCCAGCCTCTCCCTCACCGCCCCCCCCCCCCCCCCCATCCTCGTGCAGCAGCACCCAACATACATCGTGCACATAACATTAACATTCTTCAACTGAACATAGATGGCATCAACACAAAGAAACACGAACTCTCACACTTCATCAAACAACACAACATACACATTGCCATCTTACAAGAAACAAAACTCCACACAACACAAAGAACACCCACATTTCATAATTTCACCACCATCAGACAAGACCGGGCTGTCGGCGGGGGCGGTGGACTCATCACCCTGGTACACAAAGAAATATCATACATAGTAACCAGTGTACAAACCAAATCCCTCCTCCCCCCAAATGATAACACAACAGAAATACAGTCAATTAAAATACGCACTGGCAACAACTCCAACAAAACCATCATAAACACATACATCCCTCCCCAAACATCCCCTACAGTACCAAATGAATACAGACCACACTTACAACACATCATCCTGGGTGGTGACTTCAACGCCAAGACGTCGGCCTGGTTTGTCGACAACCCCGACACAGACAGAGGGCTGGTACTACAAAACCAAACCGATAACCTCATCATCCTTAACGACATCCATCAACATACCCATATTCCTCACCAAGCCCTCTATAACCCATCATCTCCAGACATCACCTTTTGCTCCCCAGAACTCGCCCCCACAACATACTGGAGGGTGGTCAGAACCTTAGGCTCTGACCACCTCCCGATCATTATCACCACCAAAACCAGACTCACCCCAGCTAGCCACAAACACACATACACCAATTATAAAAGAGCTAACTGGGAAGCATTCACAAATGAGACAGAACAACACTTCACAACTCTAAACAGTACACCCATCACTAACATCAACAATGCTGTACACATACTCAATAAAACTATCCAAAACGCTGACAAGAAACACATTCCAAGAGGTAACAGAAAAAGACACAACCCCAACTTCACACCAGAAATTCAAAACCTCATCAGACAACACGACATACTGAAACACTCCCCAGCACCCCACACACAAGACATCACACAACAAATTCAAGCACTCAACACCCAATCTAACAACAAAATACAAGAACAACAAAAACTAAATTGGAATAACTTCCTACAAACACTTGATCACAAAACAAACCCCAAAAAACTCTACAAAACACTAAACAGCATCACACTTTCCAACAGCAGCACAACACAATCACATGCTGCAATCACAACAACAGACTCTACTCCTTCATGTAAACAACAAGCAAACACTCTCATCAATCACTTCTCACATGTCAGCCACCTAAAACCTCACAAAGACGACCGACGTGTCATCCGACGTAAGAGACAATTCCCCACAGACCCTGACTATACACCCTTCACCAATCACCAGACAAAGCATATCATCAACAATCTCAAGCACTCACCCGCCTGTGGCCTAGACAACATAAGCAACATACACCTCAGACACCTGGGACCACAAGGCATACAAACACTCACTAACATATCAAACTACAGCTATTCACACAACACAATACCAGATATTTGGAAGCATGGTATCATCATCACATTCCCCAAACCCAACAAAGACCCCACGCTACCCTCCTCGCACCGCCCCATCACACTCCTTTGCTCCCCCTCCAAAGTCATGGAACGCCTAGTATTACAACTAATTACACCTGACCTACCCCTAGCTCCAACACAACATGGCTTTAGGCCACTGCACTCCACAAACACTCTTCTCACAGACCTTACACAAAGAGCTTTCGACGGCATCAACTCAGCTAGACCACCACACAGATCACTATTAGCCACACTCGACATTAGTAAAGCCTTCGATGCCATCCCCCGCCACAACCTAACAAACAAAATCTACAACACAAACATGCACAACAACACAAAATGGTGGCTGGCCAACTTCCTAGCAGGCAGATGTGCACACGTATCTTTTGCCGGTCAGTCATCTAAAATCAGAAACTTTCCAAACGGAGTCCCACAAGGATCCGTCCTATCGCCCGCACTCTTCAATCTGTACATGCACGATATAACTACACCCAATACGCCCCAAATAAACTTAGCCTCCTATGCAGATGACATAACACTCACATGCACACACCATGACCCAAAAAGAGCAACAGATCTCCTTCAACCCTATCTCAACACACTACATGGCTGGTGCACTACAAACAGACTTAATCTAGCCCCAGCCAAATCCACCGCAACCCTGCTCACAAGTTGGACAGGAGAACACGAATACATCCCTCAACTCACCATAAACAACACACCCCTAACACATACACACACACCCAAAATCCTAGGAGTAACATATAATACTCATATGACATTCAAACAGCACACCACACACATTAAAAAGAAACTGACACCCAGACTTAACGTCCTCAGGTCACATGCTCACACAAAATTTGGACACAACAAAGAAACTACCACCACAGTATATAAACAGTACATAAGATCAGTGATGGAATATGCAAGCCCAGCCTGGGCTTCTAACCTAGCTGAAACACATCATAAGACCTTACAAACTATTCAAAACAAAGCCCTGAAGATCATTACAGGCTGCACAGCTACTGCACCCACAGATCACCTACATCAAGAAACCAAAATCCTCAAAGTCAAAGACCATCTGGACATGAGAGGCACTCAATTCCTGGCAGCAGCCTCCACGAACCAAGACCACCCACTAAACTACATGGTAACACACCCACAGACACCAAGAAATATCAAAACAACACCCAGCACACGGTATCACACACAATTATTGTCCTCTCTCCCTCCCTGCCCACCCCGAACCAACTTCCAGAAGCACATCCATACTCATATCTCTCACCGATCCATCCACTCACTCACAGACAACACGCAGCTGCATGCACGACCTCCCGAAATCCATCCTTCCGAATCCTCCATTCCTCGCAAGGACAGAGTCCACCTGGCCAGGCTGAGATGCGGACACCATCCAGCTCTCCTGAGCTATCAGAAGAGACTGGATGACTCCATTGTCGACGCCTGCCCGGGATGTAACACAGCACCCCATACCATTAAACACATCAGAGAAGACTGCATTTCACACAATCACTTACGCCAACAACACAATCTACACTCAATGAGAGCTCTGTGGGAAAGCCCGATCATGGCCATGGCCTTCCTCAGGGACTCGGGGCTGTTCGGCCAGGCAGCTTAGGGAACAACAACAACAACAACTACCACTGCTCCTTCTTAAACTGCACAACATCGTTTAAATATAGCTAGAATAAAATTTAAAAAACGTCGCCCGTAAAGAAAGGGTTAAACTGCATACAATCGTCTAAATATAGCTAAAATATAATGAAAAAGACGTCGCCGGTACAGGAGAGGTTAAAGTAAAATAATTGAGAACAGATTGAAGCCTGGCTGGGAGTGTGTGGGAGGCTTGTACCGAGGCTTCTTATTCGCTTCTTAGGAACTTGATTAAATGGCTGGGAGGAGGAGGAGGAGGGGTGTTTGTGTGCGTACGTGTATGTGTGTACGTGTTTGTGTGTGTGTGTGAGAGAGAGATATAGATAGATAGATAGAGAGAGAGAGAGAGAGAGAGAGAGATGGGAGGAAAAATAAGAGTAACTACGGGTACCGGTAATTGAATGAAAAATAAATAGCGAGAAGAGAAACTCAAATGTCAAATACAAAATGAAGAAGTAGGAAATATGATCAAAGGATGCGAAGAGAAGAGTAATATAAATTATGACATTGGACAATTGTTATGGAATACGGAAATTAATAGAATAATCAAATATATTTTTAATTTGTATTAATATTATTATCATCATCATCATCATTATTATTTTCATTTTTAGTTTTCATCTTGTTAATTAATTAAGCGTTGAGGATTTGTAAATGAACCACAACATTTTTCTAAGATTACCGGCAAGTACAAAATTCAATGTATAATATACTTAGTTTTATATTTAACGCACTGAATATATACCGGTACAGTAAGCCAACTGTGTTAGCAGGGTCACATGTAGTTCACGCTCTCATGAATAATTTGTCAAAGTGGTATGGCTGCAAAATTTCGAGAATATTAATTATATTGGTCTCAGTGTAGTGTGTTTTTGTTTATGCATGAGGGCTTTATTAGCCATGTAGCACATATAATCACCCAAGTAATTTACATATAAAATGTACTTAGGGGGATATAATATATTCTATATATCTATATATTGGAACAAGTAGGGTGTTTTAAATATCTAGGAGGAACGATAAGCAGGAGTGGAGGTATGGAAGTGGAGGTAAAACAGAGAGTGTGTGAAGGAAGGAAGGTTTTCGGAGCAATGGGAAGTATGTGGAAGACGAGAAATCTCGGAGTGAAAGTAAAAAGTGCACTGTATCACGGAATTGTTGTGCCAACAGTGATGTATGGGGCTGAGACATGGGCTCTGAAGAAAAAGGAGAAAAGAGGGCTGGATGTGATGGAGATGAGCTGCTTGAGGAGTATGTGTGGAGTTACTCGTAGAGACAGATTGAGGAATGAAGAGATACGTAGGAGAGTGGGGCAGCAGGAACATTTGTCAGCCAGAGTGGACAGAAGGGTGCTGAGCTGGTATGGTCATGTTGAACGAATGGGAGATGAAAGGCTTACAAAGAGAATATGTGAGTCAGGTACAAGGGGAGATAGAAGGGCAGGAAGACCCCCATTGAGATGGAGAGACTGTGTAAGAAAGGCTTTGGATGATAGAGGAATGACTATAGATCAGGCAGGGGAAGTGGTGGTGGACAGGAGTGAATGGAGAATGCTTGTGAATAGTTGAGTGAACACGTGGTCATTTGGAGTAAGGGGTCGGGCGCAAGTTCGACTAGATAATAGTCCATCAGGCGCCTGGCCCGGGGGGACGATTAATATGAAGGGTGTGCCTGGAAGTGTGGTGGGAGGGCTTGTGGCTTTGGCTCCGCTGCATGTCTGCCTGCCGAGATCGGAACATCTCCGGGTGGTCAGGGGCCGGGGGAGTGCTGGAGCGACCTTGGTAACCCTGGTCTCTGGGTCTTCTCCTGGGTGACCTGGATGTGTGTGAGTGTGTGTTTTTTATCTGTGTTTAGTTTTTGTTTTATGTTGTTTTTGTGTTTTCCTGTTCTTGCTCTGTCTTGAGTCGGCTACCCCCAAAATGGGGATTGGGCCTGAGCATATAGATAGATAGATATATCTCAATGAGCTACCTTATAGTCTATATATAATTGATCATTACATATCTGATTGATTGCAACTAAATAGGATAAATTGAGCAGAATAAATAATTAACTTAAAATTAGTGAACACGAAATTCGTAACATACCTAGAACAAATTATTTAATAGATGTATGTAAAATATCGGAAACTGATAAAGCATCGAAGAAAGTATCTTGAGAGTTAATTCAAACAACAACATTGATCGTGGATGAAATTTGCTTTAATAGTATTCCGGTTGAGAGAGAGAGAGAGAGAGAGAGAGAGAGAGAGAGAGAGAGAGAGAGAGAGAGCATGAGAGAGAGCGAGAAGATAGAAAGAGACAGGAGGGGAGAGAGAGAGAGAGTACAAGTTAATTATTTTAAAAATAGTTTTTTAACACCATAAACCACTCAAATGATGTTAATGGAAACATGTGATTCTCCCAGGATCCCCCATACAGAACTTTCACGCTCTAACCATTGCACCATCAAGACAGTTGTAATAAAGAGATAAGATGAAATTGAATTACTATACACGCGAGAAGGACAGACTAAACAACCATAATAAAGAGAGAACTTGGAATTGAGTAGTTGGTTATAAAATAAATGGAATTAGAGAAAGTTCACGGCTTTAACCCCTACTGTACCGGCGACGTCTTTTTCATATTATTCTGGCTGCTATTAGACGATTTCATTCAGTTTAAAAGGGGCCCCCAGTCATTAACAGGCTTCGAACTACCTCACTTAACCGTTTACACTACCACAGATCCTTTTTAAACTGCATAAAATCGCCTAAGTATAGATAGAATAAAATAAAAAAGACGTCGCTGGTACATAAGGGGTTAAAATGAAAATGCAAAGCAAAGAATTAAAGAAAAGAGCAGGCCTGATTAGCGGCGGGAATGAAGACAAAATAAGTTTCTAGACGGACGATTTAGAAAATAGTAAATGGGATTGGAAAAGTCCGGCATTGGTAAAGTGAGAAGTGGGAGGAGAGGTGAGGAGTGCAGAACAAAAACAGTGAAGAAGGTAAATAGTGATGAAAATAGGTGAAGGAGTGATGACAGAGGTGAGAATCATTAGAGTCGACAAAGAGTGATGCAAATAGGTGAATAAGTGATGAATGAGGCGAGAATCATTAGAGTAGATGAATAACAGTGATGCAAATAGGCGAGAATCATGAAAGTAGACGAAGAATAGTGATGCCAAATAGATGAAGAAGTGATGAAAGAAGCGAGCATTATTAGAGAAGAATAAGAAGAAGAGGGATGCAATGGTAAAAAGGTCGGTCGTATTCGTTAGTGAATATTATATTATTATTTGTTTGGTATTGTATGTATTTATTTATTTTTCATGGTGGGGGTATGGGGGGGGTCGGTCGTCTCTGTTATTAACTTTGTTGTTTTTCTTTTCTTAGTTTTCTTCTATTTGTTAGGTGGGGAGGGGGGGGGGTCAATCGCCTTTGTTAGTGACATTATATTCATGCTCATTTGAAAGATAATAGTTTTCGTAGTTTTAGGTAGAATACTGATCATGACGTAATATAGTATCTACCATATAAGTACTGTATGTGATGTATTTGTTGTTACCCGTATATAAACAAGATGGGATACCCTAGCCTTATATAATGCCCACTATAATATCTGGTGTAATAGCGTACATTATACCCACGTCTGTATAGCCTGTTTATACCTCCCCACGTCTTGTCCAACACGTGTCACTATCTTCAAACATATCTACACCTCCAACACCTGACTCCAATTACATACCTGCCACTTACTCTCCAACACACCTGCTACTGACTGAATCTTCTATGCCAGACCTGCTCTACATCAGCCATTTCTTTCATATTTGCTTCTACAGTACCGGTACCTCCATTCTTTCCTCTACCTCCACACATCTTGTCTCTACTTCCACATCTGTCTTTTATCCCACACCTGTCTACTACTTCCATACGTACCTCTACCTCCATACCTATCTCTCCCTTGTTACGGCCTGGGATATATAAACACTGGGCTCTTTCTATTGGACTAGGTATGCGGCAACAAGCAACAACGGAAAACGCTAGATCCAACCCTTATCTATAAACCCAGGCGACAAACCACCCTAAACCGTCAAGAGTCCTGCCTGGACAACGAGGTATCCTATGACTCGGTTACAGGGTGCACGCACTATAGACTGCTGATAGTCAAGCAGGCTATATAAAAGATCACACAATTAAGTTGACTTAAAGCTTCAAGGAAAAGATAGATAACGGAATTAAATTGCAGAAACAATTTAATAACAAACTAGAAGAAAGTACATTTAACATTACGTTAATTAATACAACTAATCACCTCTGCGTGAAAGAAGGTGAAAGCAAACAGTCCTCAAAACATTGTACAGGTAGACAAGATGCAGGTTTCTAAACTGCATGCGGATACTGTAGGATCTGATGCTTAGCAAAAAAAGTAAGTTACGGATTTAGAGAACTCTTAACTCATAAGCAGGAATAAATACTAGTGATAGGCCATACAGTGTATAATGGCATAGATATAATTAAATAAAGGCAGCAACTCGCAACATGACCACATACAGGTGTGCTTCTCACTCTTAGTCAGGCAAGCCTGCTCGGACAGAGTCTCTAAGCCACACCCTGACTCACAATGCTCACAAAGACGGTAAACTGTGGCACAATAATAAGCATACAGATATAATAAACCGCTAGCTGTTAATCTGCCAGGTGGCAGAGGTCTAGCCGGAAGGATATAGGCTTCGGATACCCGGGCTGAGCCACCTGCTCTAGCCTAGGGACGTTCCCAAGTCTGTGCGCCAAATTACTCTAATTGAAAGGGTGCTCTCTTGAGAGACTCAGATCCCAAGTATCTGACTCTCTCCTGGCGACCCTAAAACAAACGCAAGACGTGCTAGCGCAGTGCTGAGTGGACTAGGCAAGGGCCCTCACACAACACAACACTAGACACACAGGCACACAGACAAGAAAATGCCCCCCCCCCCCCCAAGACTCCCACGGGTATCCTAGTAAAGTCGTGCAGGTCCACAGGACTCGCACCAGCAGACTTCACTTAAAGGATCGCAAAAAGCCTCCCCTCCGGCCTAGCCCCTGCTCACCTGCCACAAGAACACACTAGCAAGCATGAAACCACCAAATATGAGACAACAAAAAAGTTTCCTAGGTCTCTTTAACAATTAAATCTCTGCATAAGGCCCAAAATCCTATCTAATTATCTGAGAGCTCGTCGTTAATACAATAATAGCTATAAGGTCTATCAAGGGGATGGGGTAATTAAATAGACTGGTGAAGTAGTGGAAGGAAGGTATACAAAGTAAGAGAGAAAGTTTCTAAGTGGGGTTGAGAGGGATAGATATCAAGGGGGTCCGAAGGGTACGACAGTGAGGTGAGCTCTGAGTCTTGAATCTGTCTGGACCCCACCCTAGGCATGCGAAATACATCCCATGCTTGGCAACACTCAACACAGTTGCCGGGTCAAAATCGTCTACCCCTTGCGTGAGTCGAAACTAAGCCTAACGTTGCGATTAATTGGCAACAATCAGGCTCGTCCCAATCTAGTCTCTCCGCGCCCGCGCGAAGCAACGTCCCCCAGCCGGTCTCTCTCTCCCGCTCGTCTCCTCCCACTCTCACTAGACTTACATCTTATATATAATAATGAAACAATCAACTATCGAGAATAAAATATACTAAGATGTCTTGGTTAAGAATAAGGGCAGCTTCAAGCTGTGAAACAACATAAGAATATCCCAGACATTAGTTACATTGTCGTAGGATATATACTAAGGAAAAGCCGGCCAGCCGGCTGCCGCCAGCCGGTTTCTAAACGGCTGGGCAGCCGACACTCGCGCATGCCCGCACGTGGCTACTATGCAGGAGCGTCACACCCTCCACATTAATTTCTAATGTCCTTGTATTTGTCTCTCTACTGTCAACTTTCCAATTTGCTTCAATCCTCAGTAGTTTTAGTAAATGTCCCCATGAACGGATCATGCCATTAGTGGCATCGGTCTGTTATCAATCATTGGATTTATCTGTATCGTTTTAAAACTATTTGATCTTCCATCACCATATTTATCTATTTGATGTATTTGTTTATTTGTAATTATATATTTTTTTCGTAGGTAGCATCATAGCCAGGTATTTTTGTTCAATATATGGAGGAATAATCATGATAACACGACACTGTTTTTTGTATACGTATATTATTTATTCACAGCAATCAAATGTTTGTATTGCTCTATTCACTGTGTCATTTACATCATGAAGGTGTGAAAAGAAACCGTATGAGTATGGGAGGCCTGAAGCTAGCCGAATTAAACTTCAAAACTCATAATTCGATAGAAATTTTTACACCAGCAAGGAACTGGAGTTCTCGAAATGGAGCTCCAGTCCTGACGCTATACTTGGCTTAGGGCCGGCGCACATTTAGACGTAGACAACTCCGGCAACGCAGCACAGAGCGGGGCAGAAATCAACAAATCAGTATTTATAATTACGGTGTGCTCATTGGGACACAAGCCAGGGCAAGCCTACGTCAAAAATTAAATATTTGTTTTCATTTGTCTGCCCTGCTCTGCATTGTGTCACCTGCATTGCCTGTGTGTCAATGTGCGCCAGGCCTAAGTGTGCTAAATGATCCAGAAGGATTGATAGCCTCTGAAGTCCTATTTTAACTAACTTTACACCCGCTCTTCTCCCCAGCCCCCTCCACACACACACACACACCCTCAGTAATGGTAAACCTGACTGCCTAACTAAACTGCTCCCTATCTTCTCCCCCAGGGCAGTACCGGTCCCCCGTGATCACAGAGCACCCATCAGACCTCCTGGTGGCCAAGAATGAGCCCGCCACCCTCAACTGTCACGCCATGGGTATACCAGACCCGGAGATCACCTGGTTCAAGGATGGACACCCTTTTGTGTGAGTACACTGTACATTACAGGTTTCAGATTGTAAGACGTTTAGCCCATTTGTTTGGCGTATTAAAGCCTTTTCGCCGTATTTTGTTCTTAACCCCTCCAATCCCAGCGACGGTTATAGCCGTCAGTAGGTAAGTAACTCCCCAGTCCCAACGACGGATATAGCTACATACAAGTTGTTTATGCTTAGGCGGCTGAGCTCCCTGGGGGCGCCGGAGAATGAGCTGAAGAGTATATATAACATCTTCTTACTCCCTAAGCTCACCTACGCCTCTCCCGCCTGGTCCTCCTCTCTAACCCTGACACAACAACGTCAATTGGAGAGAGTGCAGAGGAGGGCATGCAGGATCATCCTGGGTGGCACATACCCAGGGTACGAGGAAGCTCTCACCACCCTTAGCATACCTGCACTTTCAACCCACCACTACAACACACTCAAGCAGTTTGCATCTAAGCTGCTTGTTCACCCACGACACAGAAACTTACTTCCACCAGACACCCCTAGACCAACACGTGCAGCTCGTCACTTCAACACACTTCAACCAATAAGGGCAAGAACTGACAGATACAAAAATAGTCCTATCCCAACCATTGTAAATATTATTAATAATGTGTAATGACGTCCTGTCACACCATATATACGCGCCCACTTTAAATGTATGCATAAGTGTGTGTGCGTGTGTGTATTAGAATATATGTATGTATTTGCTTGAGTTTGTTTATGTATATGTGTATATATGTATATGTGCATTTATGTATGTACAGTATATGTGTATGTATGTGTGCGTATATGTGTATGTATGTTTGCGTTAATTATCGATATATGTATGTGTCTATAGTGTATACTGTTTGTGGTTCGAGGCTCGAGCTCGGCTGAGAGTATTCTATCACACACACACACACACACACATACACAAACAAACAAACACACACACACACACACACACACACACACACACCTACACTAAAGAATGTCCCATATACTATAATTCCCCCAAGCTGTCTCTACTTATTTTATATCCTTCTTTTGTTCTCTACCGAGGATTACCTCCCATTGTAGTAGGCTTTACCTGACCCTACCTGTACGGACCCGTAGGCCGTTTCGCCTTTACCCTTTTCAAACTCCTCATTTGATCTCTTCCTACGTTTGACATCCCATTCTAATTGGCTTTACCTGACCTACAGTCCGTTGCCCCATTAACCCTTTTCCAATTCCCTCATTTAATCTCTCCCAAGGATTTAACTCCCATTATTAGCCTCACCTGACCCTACCAGAACAGTTTTTGTATGTATGTATGTTTGTTTGCATACGTGAGCGTTTATGCATACGGGCATGTGCACACTTACTGCATGTTCTTATGTTCTTATATCTGTATGTTTATATATGCGTATGTATGTGTGTACGTATGTGTATATATGTATGTTCTGTATATATATAAGTAAAATAAATGTGTACTGTATATGCACTGTAAATCACTTACTCTCATGGTTAATTTATGATAATTTGTATTTTACACTAGCATAATTATTGTATTAATTATTTTTTTAATGTAAAGTATATTATACTCACACATTGTAAACTGAGCTTACCATTTTCATATCTGTACATCTCATGTTCATCCACTAAATTGTAAAATGTGTATTTTTAGCTCATGAGGCTGCCATTCTTTAACACCTTACGAGCGGTCTAGGCGGTTTATTTATATGTACCGCCCAACGGGGTGTTTTTACCCAAAATAGGGCTGTTTACGTTATCATTTTCATGCCTAAATAAGACCCAGAGCGTAAAACAAGTATCTATCCCTGAAAGGGCATAAACAGAGCTTTCCAATGACACCATAACGATCCTTTTATGATGGCTAGTTTTCTTGCAACAACCGTGCAACGCGAGTGCAAAAAGCATGTAATTCGGCACTTTCCCCATACAATTCCGTATATAGCGAGTGAGAGAGGGAGGGAGGAGGTGGGATTTGTGTCAGTAGGTTCGCCGCGGTGGTCTGGAGCAGTCATACGCTCGCTACTCTCCTGCCACCACTTGTCTCTCTCTCTCAGCAACATTACGTGCTGAAATTGCCACACGACCTATGTCGAGCGCCGCCAGATAGTCCAGATTTATTATACTCGACTTATGTTGCGCCCCGACATTTATGGGTTAATAAACCGTTTATTATTATTATTATTATTATTATTAGTAATGTACTTTCCTTGTAACTGCCTGTACAACCCTGTACCAGTTACCACAACCTCTTTGAGCACTGTTCCCGTGTTGGCAACACTTCTCAGCTTATATAAGACCCACTGAAGGGTGACAGCCACAAGGGACTGGAATTTTCGCAGTGAGGTTCCAGTCTTGACATTATTCTTGACTTACAGTGTGCTGGCTTAATAATCCAATAGGGTTAATAGCCTCTCAAGTCCTATTTTAACTAACTAACTAACTAAATATATTTTTAACTAACTGACAGCCAGTCTTGCCTCACTTCTGGAGGTGGATAGGTGGTCTCTCCTGCCATTTTTGCCACTTTGCTTGGGACTGCTGGGGACTTTTATTACTGTATCCTACGGTACAGTACGGGTAAATGTTTAGACCTTGCACGCCATTTGGGTGTCGATCTTAACCTTTTGCGCCATTTAGGTGTTGATTTTTTCCTGGCGAGCTATAGCCTGTAAATTATGAGGAACAGGCCTTTTTCTACAGCAAAAATTTACACATTTATCTAGAAAAGGGACCTTGGGGATGTTTTTTTAAGCATGGTGCAGATCTAGAGAGGAGACACAAAAAAACAAATAATAATAATAATAACAATATAATAATAATAATAATACATTAGTACGGTATATAAGTCAACCAATAATTACACCCTCCCCCTCTAATGGCAACATTATATTTTCCTGTTTGTGTACAGTCGGTCACCTTTCCGACTCGGCCACCTAATGGTAATTTCGCTGGGTCTTTCGCTCTGGTATTACTAAGATCGCTCACTCCCCCCCACCCTGAATCTGTTGCATATTATGTCCCATAGATTTGCTGGGAAGGAGAGGGGAGGACTACACGGAGAAGGGGGTGGGGAAAGTTGGAAGTATGTAGGGTGGGGGAGGGGGGTTACGTGAATTATTTCACCAGTGTTATGGTTACTGTTTTATCTCTTGATATTAATTAAGATGTAAATAGTTTTTGCTAGTGAAATCTGCCTCTAAGAAATATATGTTTATGTGTAATTATTGTTTACAAACCAATTTGTAGGGATTGCTAGATTCACTATCTATTTAGTAAGACAGCTCTTTCTCACTCATTCACTCACACTATCTATTTATCTATCTATCTATATCTATCCACATTATAGATTAATCTTTTCCTTAGCTGATGTTCATTTGCTCTTCTTTGGGTTAATGTTGGTCTCTTAATTTTGGTTGAGGTCCCGGGCTGGCCCGTATTGTCGATTTGCGGCATTTGTTTTGGGGCTCCTCATACCTCTCTGTCTCATGCCTTTTTCTTCAAATACAGCATTATGTGTAGCATTGTGTTGTTACTTAAAATAACATAATGTGTTGCATATCCATATCCATCTAGTCGTCATTAGTGAAATTCCCATACCAAAATAACAGCTTTCATAACTAGTCGCTAACACCAAAGAATCCTACACTGTTAGAGAAAATAGGTCATTCAGCAATAAAAACAGTGCAATATATATTGATATAATTATGATATTCTCCAGATGTGTATTTTGTGATTGAGAAGGGGGTTTGGAGAAGAAAAAAATATATATGACTAAAATACAGTATACAAATATCAGACTTTAGAACTGGTAGCCCACTTAAATAGAAACAAATAAATGATTTGCTCGGAAATAAGTGCTACAAACCTCAAAGTCGTTATAACTTATAAGAAAAATAGGTCCTACTAAAATGTCATTGGAAAACGCTATATACTTTCAAGGTAGCCCCAGAGAAGATTTAGTGGTTTGCATTTCCCGATGTTGATATGTATGATAAAGGTGTTTGTTATTAGTATATACATTTGGATATCAATGCAAATATAATTAAACCGTTCAGAGAGAGAGAGCGAGAAGGAAAGGGAGAGACGAACTCAATGGACGAATACATCGAAAAGACTTATACACGAAAGCTTGACTCTAATATCTGTGGATAGAGTATTTATTAATCAAAATAATTAGTATTCGGTAATGTTTACTCTATATATTCATCTAAACATACGAAAAAAATGACCCGCAGAGCCACTTCACCTATGTAATGTAAATTCCCATTACCAGCAACCCAATTCCTCGATATGACAATCAAAGGTTTGATGTTCTCCACTTCCCTTTACCTAATTAATTGTTTCTCTGCGTATGAAAGAGACAAGAGGCAAAACTACTTATAAACAATTTGACGTCCTATTGTCCCCCTTACCCTAGTCAGAACAGAATGCTTAGTACAGAACCATATTCAAGGTGCACTGGAATGTAACTGCAGGACACGCAAAGCTTGAAACAAATGTGAGGGATAGACACATTTACGGAGTGAATTCCATACTTTACTTGTTGAGCTGAAAAATTACGGGGACATTTAAGTTAACTATTGGCTTTGAATGGTGAGCAAACAAGTGGTGGGAATGAGTTACGAAGCGGGTGGCCCTGCAGAGTGAGAGGTATACGCTGGGAAAGCTGTGAAGAACACTGATTATAATAATGTCATTACAGTAATATACATGCAATGTTCACAATGTGGAGATATTGTAGACAATATGGTGGAGAAGAGTAGAGATTACATGCCTTTGACTGCACCCTTTCAGAGGCATTTTTCATATGCGAACAATACCTGATACGCTTACAACAGTGTCCCTGTACGGAGAAAGAGGCTGTACGGGGATAAGGGGGTAACAGACGATTGAGCAAACCTAACCTCTGGGAAACTTTTTAATCAACAATGCTAATATGATCTTTCAAAGACACACACACACACTTGTGTTTCGATAAACACAAATGGTTCACTGCATGCACGGGCATATAAGTATATGTTATGGCTCTAGCCATCTCTCTCTCTCTCTCTCTCTCTCTGTGCGTGTGTAGGAATAGTGGTTTGGCAGGAGAGTCACAGGGACCTCACTTTCTACCAATTATTATCTTTCGTAACTAACTCAGCGTGTTACAGGCTGCCAGGGTAGCTCATGAAAAAGATATATCCACTGATATTTTAACAACCAATCATGTTATGACTTATACCTATTGGCTTCTGGAAGAGAAAAACATGCGTAGGAACTATTTAAAATATACTGAAACTTACCAACCACGCTAGGCCTGAAGAGACCACAATTATATCACAATTCCACGTGGCAGCTGTATGTGTGTGAGTGTGTGTGTGTTTGTGGGGGGCGGGGGTGTTAAATGCCGATATAACTATGTTAACGTTAAATATCTCATGATTAAGTCTATGCAAGGGTAACTATATATTATGTGCAGTAAAATGTATAAGTTAGATAAGAGACTGTCACTCTATATAATCATTAATAACTATATGCGTAACCATAAACCGAGTGCACTGTGAGGAATACTGGAGAATTCGCCCCGAAACGAGTTCGCCCCGCTTTGAGAAGTAGCCCCGCCGCTAGTTCGCCCCGTTAATGTCCCCCCTCCACCCTAAAGGGGTACTGAAGAATTCCCCCTCTATTCATCTATCTAGCCTAACCAAACCAAACCAAACCAAACCTAACCTAAACTAACCTTACCCTAACCTAACCTAAAATAACCTAACCCTAACCAAACCTAACCTAACAAATGGGTACGAATGAGTAATGTCCTCAATTCCTTCTTTGCATCAGTTTTTACTACAGAAGACCTCAGGGGTTGGGGGAGGGATGGAAATAAGTGGTAAGCTCCAGGAGTGGTGGTGGTGGTGGAGGGGGGGGGGGGGGGGGGGGATAAACGGGGCGAACTCGTTGTCCAAGAGCGGGGCGACTTGGTTTCAGGGCGAATTATCCTGTAACCACTGTGAGTGATGGCAAATAATATCTGTAGGACGGTGACTCCGAGGACCATTAGTTTGTAAAACCCTGTTGGGTATTGTTAATGTGTCCATTATGTGGGCTGCTGGATCACTATACTCTGTTTCAGCGACGCTGAGGTGAGATGTCAATAAGTTTAGGTGATTGGCTCATATGATAGTGTTCAATGTCTCGTCCTTTAGTAATTATTAATTCCTAAAGATTTAAATAATCACGGTCGCACAAGTCAATCAGCTGGAACTATTGACATCTACCTGGTCGCTGAAACAGTATAGTCATTAGTATATAACAGACAGCACCTGGTCATGCTAATGCTACCACAGAAAGTGTAACAGGCAGTCAGACAGTCAATAGCCAACCCTTCATTCCCGTTAAATAGATGGGGAGGATTAGCAAGGGACATTAGAAAGGGAACAATGATGACCGGGAGAAAATGAATACAATAAACACCTTCCAAAGCAAGTATCTTAACATTCGGAACAACATCCTCCAGGCCTCAATACCATTGACTTCACCTCAGATGATATACACTACCACAACAAAGTCTCTTCACAAAATCGGGGATGATAACCTTCCAGGTTTGTCAATTAAATGGTTACAAATACCTTCACATGTTCTTCCTAACAAACTTCCTCCATTCATTCCTGTAACAACAATCGCATATAATATCCGTGTTAATAGTACATACATCGACCATGAACCTCCCGACCATGGTTCACCCTTATTGTTTTGGCTGCAATCATACATTTTATTGAGACTAGTGCTTCATAATTTCATTCAGCACTGGAGCCACGGCGATCGAGTGGCAAGCACGCTCACGTGTGAAACTGCTTGACCTGGGTTCGATTCCAGCCAAGGCTGACATATTTAGTGGGTGTGAAACTCAGGTGTCTGAAGCAACTGCCATCAGCCCCTTCTCTGTATCCTCCTACTTTCTCTATCCTAGTTTCAAAGCCAATGGCAGAACAAACTCACTTGCTCTCATATTTCCGATTGTGGCTCCTCTGAATTCTCCACTTTTTGGCTCAAACTTTCCTGTCATTCTCATATTAAATATTTATGTGATATCTGTCTTTCCCCTAACTCTACCGACTTTCCCAAATTGTTTGATTATCTAAACTCTAAGGTGGAACACATTCTAGCCATTTCTCCTTTCTCTGAATCTCCATTTTAGGAGATTTCAACGTTCATCACCACCAATGGCTCTCCTCTAATTCTACTGACCAACTTGGTGAACAAGCCTACGTCTTTTCTATCCTAAATGACCTAGAGCAGTTGGTTCAGCAACCAACCCGTATCCCGGATCGCCTCGGAGATTGGCCCAACATTCTTGACTTGTTTCTAACTTCTAACCCTTCTTCTTATAGTGTCGATCTTTTCTCTCCTTTGGGCTCCTCCGACCATAAACTTATCTCTGTCATCTGTCCTATCTCTCCAGTACGGCCACCTGATCCTCTTAGCAGGCGGCGCTTGTGGCACTTTGTCGCTGACGACTGGGTGGCTCTCTGGCAGTACTGCTTTGATTTCGAGAGTGCTGAACTCATTACCGAGGTAATCCTATTGGGCATGGAGGCATACATTGCATTTTCTTTCTCTCTGACTAGTGCAAAAATTCTTGGTTTACTCATGCTTTTTCTACTGCTGTCTGCAATAAGGAGGAAGCATTTAAACGGTACAGACGCCTTAAACCTCAAGAATGTCATTCTTCCTATATTTCTGCCCGGAATCAAGCCGAATCTGTTCTTCGACTTGCCAAACACTCTTTCATCAATAATAAATGCACTGAACTATCCAACTCTAGCTCTTCCCAAGCTTTCTAGCATCTGGCCTAAAACCTGTCCGACAATTTTTCTTCCTCGTTTTTCCCTCCCCTTTTCCACTCTGATGGCACAACCATCACTTCTTCCTCTGACAAAGCTGAACTATTCGCTCAAACTTTCGCTAAAAACTCCACCTTGGATGATTCCGGTGCTATTCATCCCTCTCCACCCCCCTCTCTCCTACTTATGCCTAATATCCTAATCTCTTCTAAAGATGTACTTTCTATCCTCTCTGGGCTTAGTTCATAGAAGGCGTATGGTCCGAATGGTGTTCCTCCTGTTGTACTCAAAAACTGTTCTTCCGTGCTGCCTCCCTGCCTAGGCAAACTCTTTTGTCTCTGTCTCTTCTCTAACGTCTTCCCTTCTTGCTGGAAGTTTGCTCTCATTCAACCTGTCCCAAAGAAGGGTGACCATTCTCAACCCTTCAACTATCGTCCAATGCTCTCATGTCTTGTGTCTCTAAAGTTTTTTAAACTATTCTTACTATTACTAGTATTTATTCAAGTTCCAGATAAAATTACCACAGTAATCCTTTGTATTGTAATTAGTATAACTATAATAATGGTTTCCAATGCAAGTCACGAGGATATAATTGTCTCCAGGCATACCAACAGTTATATTCTGCACATTTGTCTAATCAAAACAACTTGACAAGAAGCTGTGACGCCTGCCAGCGTTGGCAGAATCGCCTCCCGGTAGCCACTAGCACTCGCCAGGGCAGTGAAATGGGCTACAGTCTGTCTACAATGTTGTACTTTCTTTCTTGTGAATCGTCATGTCACAGGCAGGGTAGAAGTGGTCTTTGTTTTCGCCTGTGACAATGCATTGTATTTTATATCATGAGTTGAACATAAGATGCAGAGAGCGAGCGAGCAGGGTGGGGGAGGTGGATGTTGCTTTTCCTCCTCCCTCCCGGAGGAGTTGTTCGCCCGCGTGGTCTTTTCTCTCGGTTTTGATTGGCTGGTGGTTCCTGGCGCCTACTGCAGGCCTGCTGCCGGGTGACGTAGCGGCCTGTGATTGGCTGACCACCGTGCCTTTGTGTGGGATCCTGGAGGGGTCCAGAGGAGCTATTCTCCTCAGAGCTTTCCTGACTAGCATACCCTTCACATGTCCCTTGCCCCCCTGTCTCCCGACTTCTACCTATAGAGCACTTTCTCTCTCTCAACTTCTTACCTCTCATTCTTCTACTCTATTTAATATCATAACTTCCCTTTGGTTCTGCACGATTTCATATATCGGCCATCGTATTATATGCTGAAGCTCTCAGATAACACATGTTTAGTTAGGCATTTTGGAAGGGTTGCCATTTTTGTCTGTAGAGGTTTGACACACTCACGGTGTCTCCCTTCCTGTATCGTGGTGGTCTGCTGGGGGATTTAATGCTAGACTGGGATAAGGCTACTGGTGTTGTGATTTCCATGTGTACTAGGTTTTGTTGAGCCTGTACAATCGCAACGGAGACGTGGGAAGCCTAGGTGGTCTTTCTGACTGTGTACCTTGTGAGTTTAGCACTGTGTTGCAAGTGAGGGCTTTTGCCTCTGCCACCCAACACTGTGCTAACTCGTTTGCTTTGACTTTGAGAGGGTCGCCAGGAGAGAACCAGATACTAGCGATCTGGATCTCTCAGAGAGCACCCCGTCAATTAACGTAATTTGGCCGCACAGCCTTAAGGACTTCGCTAGGCTACGAGCCGCTTGCTCAGCCATTGTTTCCTAGCCTACTGCATCCCAGCTAGACTTTATTCGCCTAGCAGACACCAGATTTAGATTATAAACTCTTTCTGTTATGTATGCATTATTATTCACGGCATTTATTAAGTCTAGGTTGTTGTTGAGTTGCACAACCCTTGTAGGCTGTTTCGTTGATGAGGAAGTACTTCTTTCGCTGTTTGAGTTCCTACTATTGCGCAGTTATTATTCCCGTGCCAGTTAACCCTATATGTCCTTACAATTGTTATATCCTGTTCCTGCTTTATACTACAGTTCAAAATCCGATACGATCATCTTAACCTAGCATCAGACTTTCTTCAGAAGATTCCTGCTCGATGCTTTGGGACTTTCGTTCACTTTCTTTAGTATAGGAGTGACAGTTCATTATTGTTTAGAGTAACTTTAAATATACTTTCTTCTAGTTTGCATTAAATCATTGCAGTGATTTAATTAAAATCTCTATCTTTTCCTAGTATACCTTATTACCGTAATTGTATGTTGTTGTGATCAGGCTGTACCAGAGATCATCAGCCTGTAGTAGTAGTGCACTTATACTGAGTTATAGGATACCCCGTTATCGCAGATTTAACTCTGGAGGGTATAGGTGTTTTTGTGCGCCGGCATTATAAGTTCAGGGGTTGGATCTAGTGTTACCGTTGTGGCTGTGTGCTTTCCTAGTCCAATGATTAAGAGCCTTTGTTTTATACGAGCCCCGGTCGTAACAAAGCACATCAAGCACCTGTTATTTGTTAGCATTGACAGATAACACAGGTGGGTCAAAACCATTATATTGTTAAGGACAGTAAAGATAGAGGGTATATATTGATATCGTGACACATGTTGGCATGCCTGAACAGCTGTAAGTATGGCATTTTCAGAAGTGTTAGGGTGGCGAGGAATTGAGCCATACCATTTTCAACTTTCTGTCATGAGACAAAAGAGGTCAAAATAGCATACACGTCTACAGTGAGGTAACGGATGTTTGATGATACAGAGTATTTCAGTCCTTATCTAGCTGTGCAATAGATCGTTAATACAATCAATGATAAAATACGGTTGCCAGCTTCATTTTAATTTTTGACATACCAATTTTCCTGGATGGCATAGAATACATACCGTAGTCATTTTCTTTATTATATTCATCAACTAATTTACTTTCGGAATACGATTATCTTGAGTTAATAGGCATAGGCCAAATAAACAAAGGTTCATGGTCAGTAAATGTTTGTAAACTACTTTGTAAAAAGTTAAACGATAGTAAAATACTGTATATCAAATAAGATTAATATGTAAATCGCCCATGAACAAATTGTATAAAAGGCTAATACACTATTTTTGTTTGTTTGTTTGTTTGTTTTGTATAACCAACCTTTCCTACACACTAATCCCCCCCCGCCAAATCTAACTACGCCATCTATGGGGCATAATATGCAACAGATTCAGGGTGGGGCGAGTGAGCGATCAGAGCGATAGACTCCCAGCGAAATTACTATAGGTGGCCCAGTCGGAAAGGTGACCGACTGTACATGTTGTATCAACGACAAAAGTTCGTTCCTCCAACCAGCCACTGAGTGAATCAGAATCACCTGGTGGTCGAAAAACGAGGCATTTATTGGCTTTAAATGGCACTTCTTTCAGATGCTCCGTTTGTCGACTCCCAGGTGTTTCGGATTCACTCGTGGCTGGTTGGGGGAACACACTTTTTTTCGTTGATAGTGCAGTACAGTCATTAACATATATAAGGTTACAACACTTCGTATCTTTGAACCTTTAAAACCAAGTTCTAAAGCATTTGAGCTTTGATAAATCATTGTATTGTCTTATTTGCGTTCGGTACTGATTTAATAGGGTGAATCACCATTTATGCTTTTGACTACTTTACTATATTAGGTAATTGCTCTAGGCTAAATACAAATACTTAGAGCTAATTGTTAAACTTAATTAACTGCTAACAATAATGCAGTGTGCCATTACATAAGGAACGGTGTGCCTTTCCACACTCATCTGCTATACCCTGTTCCAAATAGGTAGTCCAGAATTCATGAACCCTAACCTCTGTTACTCAAAATGGGCTTGAACAAATGGGCTGTAAATTTCCACACCAATTCCCTGGCTGACCCTTCCCAAATGGTAGAAATATTAGCTCGATTACTCTAGTCATTTGTGAGTTATAGAAGTCAATGTTCAAGGGTTTTTGCCTACTTACTTGGAACAGGGTATAGTATTTGCTCGTTTAAACTTGGTACACAAGGCCACTTTATTATCCAGGTTGCTATCACCAGTTATATCACCCTACTATAGACAGTTTATTTCAGTTGATCCTAAATTGAATCCTTTAACAACTGATTTCACAATACTTAATGAGAAAAATACGAATCCATTATGTCTCTGTGTCATATCAATGCCAAGTTTTCATAATTAACCCCTCATTTCGCTACGAAATGTACGTAATATCCAATTCGTTAAAATAGGATTTTAGAGGCTATCAACTCTTCTGGATTATTAAGCGTCTGGATTATTAAGCGTCAAAATAGCGTCAGGACTGGAGCCCCATTTCTAGAACCCCACTGCTTTGCAGTTGAGTAACCAAAATAGAAACATTGCAATTTAACATCAGTTGGAAAACAAATAGACTAGGCCTGTAGACAATTTATTTATTTTTGTTCGTAATTGGGCGAACTGTGTCGTCGTCATCAACCTACAGTAAGGTATGATAGAGGATGTTATTTAGTTAACCCCTTCTAAATTTATTCTGGCTACTGTTAGGCGATATTATTCCGTTTAAAAAGATCCTCCACTAAATATCAGGCTCTCTAACTGCACAAAACCGTCTAAATAGAGCTAGAATAAAAGTAGCAGACGTCACCGGTACAGAAGGGTTGTCGAGACTCGTAAGTAACTCGGCAATTTAGAATAAGTAGATGTACTGACAGTTTTAATTAATCGACAGTATTAGACTAAACTATATAGGCCTATCTTTATAAATGATATGTACTTTTTCGTATTAAGGCTCTATGAGTTTATTATCCATAATTATATCGGGTTATTACTATTAATCCGGTATACTCTTATAGTTAGTTAAATTACGCATTAATGAATAGATATATTCACTGCGCATGCGTCATGTTGGAATCTGGCGTTCCCAACCGTGAAAGGCAGCTTCAGACTCGCTTTGACTACGACCTCAGCAACAACTCCTCCTAGCCGCTCCTAATACAAGCATCTTATTCACACTAAGTCATCCTAATTCTTAACTCTTAGTGGCCACTATAGCTTCTATTTATTCCTAAGTCTATCCTTGAGCTATCCATCATTTTCAACATATAAAGTAAGTTTCTTGTTGGTTTCCGGTACATAATACCCTCTTGTTTATCGCGGGGACTCACATGTGTTATGTATTAAGGTCGTTGCACACTGACACGAAAGTCCCTCCAGGCGAGTTCCCGACTCGAAATTTCAGCCTGATACGGCGAATCGGCAACATAATCGTGGATATCGGGAATTAGCCGTGGGTGACTCTCACGGTCCAAGCGACGTATCGGCGGTCGATAGAGATTTTGAGCTGTTCAAAAGTTTGTGGGAATCCCCCGGCAACTGTAAAAAATCGTCTGAGTCTGGTCTCCATCACGAACTCGCCGTATCACAATCATGTGGTCCGTATCAAAGTCGTATGGTCCGTATCAAAGCCGTATGGCCCGTATCAACGTCGTTTGGTGTGTACGCCTGCCGTGCGTAAGAAAAAAAGGCAAAGGAAAAAATGGCATATTCTTCGGGGTAGGAAAAAATGGCATATTATGAAAATCTATCATAATGTTTAATTAGGCAACTATAATATTATCCAGGATTTATTCCTAAGTGACGAATTATTCAAGAATTATATAATTTTAATATATTTGTGATATACTGTATATTGTATATCTATATTTTGCTTTAATTACACTATATTTCTATTTAACCTAATGTGTGACCTCACTTGGACTATGCTGTTCAGTTTTGGTGTCTATATTATAGAATGGATATTGACTCTACGGAGGCAGTCCAACGAAGAATGACGCAAATGATCCACATTGTTAGAATTTATCATAAGAGGAGAGGCTGATAACCCTTGGCTTGCATTCATTAGAAAGACGAAGATGTATATGAGATATGATAGAGGTGTTTAGGTGGATGAAAGGTATCAATAAGGGAGATAGAAATAAGGTATTAAGGCTTAATAACGGCGAGATAACCCGTTCAAATGGCTTCAAATTGAATAAGTTTTGCTTTAGAAAATATATAGGTAAGCACTGGTTTGGGAACAGAGTTTTGGAAGAGTGTGGTTAGCTCAGGAACGGTAGAAAATTTCAAGTTCTAACCTCATAGTCATATGAATGATATTGGTTGGCTGTGAATGGGATCTACCTCGTATGGGCCGGTCGGCCTTATGCAGAATTCCGGTTGCTAACCTAACATAACATAACCTAATCTATGGTGAGTACACTACCAGATATATATAATTACATTATACAATATTGCATATTGTATTGAAACACATTTTATTGATCTATTACTTCTTAATACAACATTTTGTTTTATGTGCCATGTTTTCCTAGTCCGTAAGATGTGGCATTTTTTCCAGTGCCTTTTTTTCCTGTGCCTTTTTCTCCTGTTCCGTTTTTTCCGGTGTCTTTTTTCAGAGTACCGTGCGGACCGTATCTCTTCCGTGCGGAAAATTGGCAACGGTAGAGTTGGCAACCGCGCGTCTAGCCTCAATCCCGTTGCACATCTCACAGCGTCGATACAATTCTTCCGAGTTGTATCGCAGTCTTTTGGGTCGTATCCTTCTCACAGCGTCGATACGATTCTTCCGAGTTGTATCGCAGTCTTTTGGGTCGAATCTTTTCCGTGGACTAGTCGTGTACCCTTCGCAGCCTTCGCACAACTTTTCCTATCTTCTTCGTAGCATTCGTTTCTCCACCGTATTGGCATCGCTAGTCTTATCAAGTCATGCGGAAAAGATACGGTAGAGATACGACTCAAACGATGCCAGCCATTTTCGCCGCGATCTCTAGTAAATTCGGCAAGGCACATGATTTGTATGTGTCGTGGGTGTTCGTGCCAGTCTTAAAGGGGCTGTCGTGTCAGTGTGCAACGACCTGTAAGGCGATTTAACACTAGCGCTTTTTCCGTCAATAATGGATGAGTAAGTTTTGTTTCTTACAACGTATTGTTTCGCATCTAAATCGACAACTAGACTGAATTTATATGATTTCAAGAGACTGAAGTATTATATAACTTAAATTCAGAAGATGCCTGACCACACTTGCCTAAAAAATGCCGGAAAAAGCACTTGTGTAACACTGTGTAAATATCTATTCAACCCTGCACAGTATTGAGAATATAATGGTTACAGTAATTCACACTTTGGACCTTTAACCCGTACAGCCCCAGCGACACGTCTGACGCGTCGGCGATGTATGTAACGCACAGCCCCAGAGACGCGCCTGACGCGTCACCCTAATTGCGCCGACCGTAACCTCAGGTGTAGCCACTCAAGAGGGCTCAGATTTGTATGGGAACTGTGTACGTATCCCACGCAACCGTGCCGATGGTTAAAACTCTCAAAGTCCACGTGCGTGCGCGCGAGCGCGCAATAACCTGTTTTTGGGGGATAATTGCCTTCAATTTTTTACTCTTGTAAAATCCGTTTTCGGGGGCTCTGTAGGACCATTTTTTAAGCTTTTTGAGCGGTTTTTCGTGGTTTTTCCTTCATTCCTAACCCATTCGCTATTGTTTCTGGAATAAAACCATTTTTTGAAAACCGGCCGGGTTCTGGTGCGCTAACATTACAAAACTAGCCGGGGCTCCACGGGTTAAGGGGAGGTATTAGGTTTTTCTGAACCCCCTTCTTTCTCATGATTAGCCCCATTAGTTATGAAATGTTGAGACGTTCCCCTCATTAGTTTGACTATTTGAAAACCTTTTGCTCCATTATTTGTATGTATATTAAGACCTTTCGTGCCATTTAGGTGTCTATTTATTTCTGGCGAGCGGAAGCGAGCCTGTAATTTTTAAAGGAACTGGCCTTCGGCCGGGACATTTTTCTACCCCAAAACGTACAAATATATTTTCAAGGGGGGGTTTGGAGGTGTATTTTAAAGCTTGATGGAGACCTAGCGAGGAAACTAAAAACTAAATGATTGAATTAATAGATAGGCCAACAAATAACATAACGTCTCCTTAAAGCCACGTTATGAAATATCTGGGCTATAATAAGGCATTGCATAGTCTCGTTTGTGTTCGATTGTGATTCAAATGTGCGTGTCGCCATTTATGCTCTTGACTGTATAGATAAGTCAGGCGTGTTTTACATATACTTAGGAAAAAGTTGTAAGTAGGGCCAAACTCTTGAACATAACTTACACACGACTATCACACTCCTCTGCACCCCCTCCAAAGTCACAGAACGCCTTGTACTACGAGTAATTACACACGCCTTACCCCTAGCTCCAACACAACATGGCTTCAGGTAACTGTACTACACAAACACTCTTCTTACAGACCTTATACAAAGAGCTTTTGATGGCATCAACTCAACTAGACCACCACACAGATCACTACTTGCCACACTCAACATTAATAAAGCCTTCGATGCTATCCCCCGCCACAACCTAACGAACAAAATTTACAACACAAACCTGCACAACAACACAAAAAGGTGGCTGGCTAACTTCCTAGCAGGCAGATATGCACACATATCTTTTGCCGGCAGTCATCTAGCATCAGAAATTTCCCAAACGGAGTCCCACAAGGATCCGTCCTGTCGCCACACTCTTTAATCTGTACATGCATGATATAAATACACCCAATACACCCCAAATAAACATAGCCTCCTATGCAGACGACATCACACTCACATGCACACACCAAGACCCAGCCAGAGCAACAAGTCTCCTTCAACCCTATCTCAACACATTACATGACTGGTGCACTACAAACAGACTTAATTTAGCCCCAGCCAAATACACTGCAACCGTCCTCACAAGCTGGGCAGGAGATCACGCATACTCCCCGCAACTCACCATAAACAACATACCCCTAACACACACACACTCACCCAAAATCCTAGGAATAACATATGATACTCAAATGACATTCAAACAGCACACCACAAACATTAAAAAAAAATGACACCCAGACTTAACGCCCTCAAGTCACTTGCCCATACAACATTTGGACACAACAAAGAAACCACCACCACTGTTTACAAACAATACATAAGATCAGTGATGGAATATGCAAGCCCGGCCTAGGCTTCTAACCTAGCTGAAACACATCATAATACCTTACAGACTATTACAAAAATTGCCTTAAAAATCATCACAGGCTGCACAGCCACTTCACCTACAGATCACCTACATCAAAAAACCAAAGTCCTCAAAGTCAAAGACGATCTGGACATGAGAGGCACTCAATTCCTGGCAGTAGCCTCCACGAACCAACACCACCCACTACACTACATAGCAACACATCCAGACACCAAAAAATATTAAAACAACACTCAGCACACGCTATCATAAACAAATACTATCTTCTCTCCCTCCCTGCCCACCCCAAACCAGCTTCCAGAAGCACATCCATACCCATATCTCTCGCCGTTCCATCCACTCACTCATAGACAACACGTAGCTGCAGGCACGACCTCCCGAAATCAATCCTTATGAATCCTCCCTTCCTCGCTAGGACAGAGTCCACCTGGCCAGGCTGAGATGCGGACACCATCCAGCCCTTCTGAGCTATCAGAAGAGACTGGATGACTCCGTCGTCGACTCCTGCCCAGGTTGTAACACAGCACCCCATACTATTAAACACATCATAGAAGACTGCATTTCACTCAACCACTTACGCCAACAACACAATCTATACTCCTTGAGTGGGAAAGCCCGACCGTGGCCATGGCCTTCCTTAGGGACTCGGTGCTGTTCGGCCAGGCAGCTTAGGGAACAACAACAACACACGACTAGAGTAATCAAGCAAATATATATACCGGTACCATTTAGGAAGGGTTTGCAACTTACAGCCCATGTGCTCCAGCCGTTCTTGAGTTACAGAGGTTAGACTTCAGGATTTCTGGCCTACCTATTTGAAACTGAGTATATGTTGTGAATTATGAAAACTTGGCATTAATAAGAGGCAGAGACACATCAGTTTCATATAGTTTTAGTAGGTAACGATAAATCAGTTGCTAAGGGGATTCAATTTACCGTCAGCTGAAAATTAATGAAACTGAGTATAGCCCCTTCTGTACTGTCGACATTCTTTTTATTATATTCTGGCTACTACTGGCTACGAATCGATTGTATTCAGTTTAGGAAGGATCTCTAACAATGTTAAGGCTTCGAACTATCTCAAGAAACCCTTTTAACTACCGGTAACACAGATCCTTCTTAACCCGTCCAGTACCAGCAAGGCAGAGAGCCGTCAGTAGATAAATCACTCCCCATTCCCAGCGACGGCAGAGAGCCGTCAGTAATATACGATCCATCCATCCATCCGTGTAACTGCCAGTGTCAGTCAATGCCTGGTACCACGACCGTTTGAGCATTGCTCTAGAGCTGGCAACACTTCTCAGCTTATATCCAATCCTCTACAGGCTGGGAGAGGCAGTATTCCTCCATCTTTTGAGGTGGGAGGTTGTTATATCTTACCATGTTGGCCACATTGCTTCTTACTGGGTGGGACTCTTATGGTAGTACCCTATGGTACAATAGGGGTTAAGCTGCAATATTTTGTCTAAATATAGCTAGAATAGAATCTAAGACACATCGCTGGTACTGGAAAGGTTAATGGAGCCCTCTCTCTCTCTCTTCCCACCAGCCTACACAAGGGGCGTCAGGTACAGCTGGCCACCGGGGACCTGTTCTTCCTGAAGGTGCTACACACGAAGAAGGACAACGATGCGGGGGTTTACTGGTGCGTGGCCTCCAACACAGCAGGCGAGGTCACCAGTAGGAACGCCACCCTGGAAATCGCTGGTGAGTACAGCCAGTCATCTCCATTAAATCAATTATATCATAATGATACTGTCGGACAGGTTGGGAGCGAGGTATCCTGACCAGGCATCGAACCCACTCACTCCAGGTAGATTTGGGAGAGTTAAGGCGTTAAGCACCGTAACCCAATGAGTGGTTACGGTGCCAAACTCTCCCAAGTCTACCTGGAGTGAGTGGGTTCGAATCCTGGTCAGAATACCTTTCTCCCAAAGTAATTTGTTGTTTTCACAGTGCGAAAAATTCCCAGAACGTTAGCCTGAAAAGCGCTGGTGAGTTATGTTCTGACACATTCACATATATAAAACAAAGTACAATCATCACCGGCCAAGAAGTTTCATTTATTTACAGTTATTGTCATGATATTTAATTACAGAAAATTTAAGTTATATATTTCTAAATCATGCCCTCGATGTCGAACTGCAAACAATGCCAGATGAGCTCATCTTCGCATGGGAGCGTGCTGCCCCTCCGAACAGTCTGTTGCACCAAATCACCACCCAGAACGAGGGGCAGCGTGCTCCTCGGTGCCACTAGATGAGTGGCGAACACAACCTTAGGTATACCGGTAGGTAGTTTGTACCCTTATAATTCCCCACAGATCTTCCCATACTGTAGAATATATCTAATCATAATTATCTTGAAAGATTTAAATTACGAATTAGACAAAAAAGATTAAACGTAAAGCAACAAAAAACCTGCATAATCTGATTTTAAAGTGTTGAATTTCGAAGTAACTCCTTGATACGAATACCAACCAGACCCGTATAGCTCCTGTAGTGGTCCCGTCACTTGTTGGGTGTCACAGTGTTATGGCTGGGGGCGGGGCGATGGTCATCATTCAGAGGCAGGTGGAGATCATACCATGTTTATATTTACCATCTGGAATTCTGAGTCTCTGTGCACCAAATCGTTATAAGGCATGTTCACTTGATAAGGAGTTGTCTTACCAAAATATATGTGGTTATACTTTTAGATTCGTTGAGCTTCAACCATAGAAACAAAAACTGTAAACAGTATTATAGGTTTCCAGAATATATTAAAAGTTGAAATAGGTTTCAAGTGTCATGATTACTCGCCGGGAGAGAGCCCGGCAGCCTCCCTCAGCTCCCACACAATAGCCCACCTTCCTAGTTAGCCCCTTCTGTACCTGCGACGTCTTTTTACTCGTGTTAAGTGAGGTAGTGCAAAGCTTGTTAATTACTTGAGGCCCATTTTAACCCTCTCCGACATATGATGCAATTTTGAGCCTATTAGGGATACTTTAAAGCCTTTGTTACCATCAGGGGTATTTAGAAACCTTTAGTTTAGTTACTTCAACCTCTGCAGTTGTCTTTGAGTTAGCTGTGGGCAGAAAACTAATTTTGGAGAGGTAATTATAAGAGTGAGAGAACTGTATTTCTTATTGCTAAACTGGTAACCTCTGCGTCATATGTGCGTGAAAGGGTTAAAGGGAATACAATCTTCAAATAAGTAGCCAAAATATAACTAAAAGAACGGCACTGGTACTGAAGGGGATAGGCCAGGCCAGCGGTAGAGTGAACTTAGCCCGGCTGTTATTGGAAGGTAAATCCCGGTAATGATCCGGGAGGGAGAGAGAGCATCAGTTCAATGGTCTCTCTATCACTGTCGATGGTAGCGGGGTGATACAGTGATGGTCCTCAGCCACCCAGGGGGTGCCGCCCTCATAACACTTACTGGTGGTCGCTTCCTTTATGGCGGCTAGATTCAGATGTTTGCTCATGACCGATGTGAATAGATCGTAAATATATAATTTGTTGGTATTGCGTGTATATACATTATATATTTGTACTGGCACTTTAGAGGAAGTGGAAATAGTGTTTTGTAGATAATTGAATAATGGTTAATTTGATTATGTTACTTACAACATTAGCTCACGAAACGAATAATATGTTACTCTATAGTTTGTTCAAATGCAAACTTTTAATTCTTCTAAAAACTGACCAAAATTATCAAAAGCAGAGTTAATTAAGCCTTAACAAATTATAAACTGGTGTACAACAAGAACACAATACGGTTACCTGAGTATACCTGAGATAATTGTGAAGCAGGGTTATCTCGGTCAGGTACGGCCCATCACTCACCATCCACCCACAATGGCCAACGTCAAGTACTAGTTAATTAGATTACGAAATAGCCACTTAAGCCTAAATCATCCTGGTTGATCAGATAATTAGAACAGCTTGTTACTGGGAGAGAACTTCATTTCCCTCACTTTAAATGTTAGTGCTGAGTTTTTCATTTGTGTACCATTAAATAGTGAAACAACACATGCTAAACTAACGCTTGTTTTTGTCTATGTGCATGAGGGAGACGAAAGGCAAAACTGCCTATGACGAGTGCCTCCTACAGATTTGAAAGAGTGGAATGTTCGAGCCAAATGCCTGGACACGCGGAGTTTGAAGCAATTTAAGTAATAGGATGAGGGAGAGATGGATTCAGGGAGAGAACTTCAGAGCTCAGCTGTTGAATAGATGAACAATTGGAAATATTGTTTCACTTTTGTGTTGGAGAGCTGCACAGAGTAGGGATGAGATTGTTTTGCAAGATGGGTGCTACGTGCTCTACAGATATGAGGTGGCATACACTGAGAGAGCTCTGAGGAACTCTGATTATTGCAATAGCGGTAGAATAGCGAGAAAGATAGCAGAGAATCGGTGAGTGGACGTGAGTTAATGAGACAAAATGCTTTCTTTTCTACTTTGTCTAATGTAGGTTTATGCCCGACATACGTATATTAGGGAAACGGTGCAAGTCAATAACGTGTGTGCGGAATAACTTAGAAATCAACTGTAAATTGGATCGTTTGGTTTGTGGAAAGGCAAATCATAATATTTGTTTTATCTTGGTATTGAATATTTGTTTATGGCTGAAGAGCTTAGTATAATTTGATACCACTACGACTACTCTTAAAACTTAATCAATCGCAAATACAAAACTCATGGTCACTGTTAACAAAATGAGAAAATATTTACGATATACCAGTATATTTAATTCATCATATGGATGAACGCTTCAAATACACGACGAAAACATGTTATAAACGAAGCTGACCATTTGGCAACTAGACATGAGCCAAAGAAGGTGCATTAACTATATATAACGTTGGAATGAAGCTTCCGAGTGAACTAATAATTTAGTGGCGATGGGCTGGTCTATCAGAGTGAGACCTGAGCGATCTCTGCCATACCCATAGCTTACTCTGACTGTTCCTTTTACTTATATATTTTCTAGATCTCAAGTGACGGCGTCTCTTCCGTGGATTGACCTCCCAATCTACCAAGATTGGAAGCTAAAGCGTCACATTATTCCTTTGCCCCTCAACTTTCTCTTCATAATTGCTGAGGGGCACAGGGCCCTGGGTGGGGCTTTGGTTTCCCGGGCGTTTACGCACCCTCTCAGCTCGCCGCCATGGAGTGGCTTCGGTCACCCAGGCTTTATTGTGGTCGGCAGGGAGGGTTCTGTGGGGGCGCTCGTTTATGGCCTTGGCCTTACTCGGGGCCTTGGGGCTGTTCGGCCAGGCAGCTTGGGGAACAACAACAACAACAACAACAACAACTACTAATAATTTATCTTGAATATGAAACAATTACTATGCTCATTAATTAATATATACAATTTTTATATCCGTTACTGTCTTGGGATTTTTTACGAATGAATGGTGTGTGGGGAAGATATTTGTTTGTTGCAGCCAAAGTTTATATAATTAGATAGACAGACAAACATATATAGCAATATAGATAGATAGATAAATAGATAGATAGATATTCAAGAAGTTATGAGGTGTAATTCCCTTACTTGTTCGTCAAGGGGAATCCACGCAATGCGAGCTAAGCTCATTATTATCACGGCTCCTTAACTAGGAATGTATTGCGTGAAATGCATGTTAAGTGTTCATGTAGCGTCGGAATGGCTGTGGATGTGTGTGTAGTCTGTATTTTATCCAATTGGCGACATCTGGAAACGAAGGCTTAGAGTTAATCTGTACGGTACCATTCTCACTACGGTACCAGTTTCACCCGAAGGCTTAGGTTGACCAGTAGCTTAGGTTGACCATTACGATACCCATCTCACCTTGTAACCGATCACCAACCCCAGATGGGACATCATAACTGTGTCCACTTATACCAGGTTCCTATTTATACTGCTAGGTGAACAGAGGCTACACCGTTAGGAGACTTGCCCAAATGTCTCTTCCCCGCCCGGGGAAGGTTGTTAGAGTAAGTGTGTGTGTATGAAGTAGGTACGGGCTGTGGTTGATGGTGATGGTGGTAGTGATAGTGATAATGGTGGTGATGATGGTGGTGGTGGTAGTGAAGATAGCGATAGTGCTGGTGTTGATAGTGATAGTGGTGGTGTTGGTGATAGTGGTGGTGTTGGTGATAGTGACAGTGCCGGCGGTGATAGCGATAGTAGTGATAGTGATGATGGTGGTAGTGGTGAGAGAGGAGAGAACCCAGGAACGTATAATACTTTCTTATGTAGATGAACCCACCACAGAAGAAGAAGAAGGACCTGTAGAGGAGGGTGTGATGGTGGTGGTGGTGGTGTGTGTATATGTGTGTATTGGGGGGGGGGGGGGGGGGGGGGGGTCGTCACAGGTGGGAAGTGATTATGGTTCATTATATTAATGAGAAGGCGGAACCAGAAGCACGGAGCAATAATAGCTACACACGCTATATTAACCTTTTCAGTGCGTGCGCTGTTCCTTTCATCTTGTTTTGGCTAGTATTAGACGAATTTATGCAGCTTAGGAAGGACCTCTAAGACTTAAATGTGTATACACTCTCTCAATTAACCCTTTAACTACCACAGATCCTTAGTAAGTTGCATAACATCGTCTAAATAGAGCTAGAAGAAAATACAAAGGACGTTGCTGGTACAGAAAGGGTTAACAAAGATCGTCCAACCTCCGCCATCTTGGAGACACAAGTGATAGTTTGCTCCATTTACGCCCAAATATCTCCATCTCTATAATAAATCTTCGGGAATATTGGTACGTACAAGGTATATTATAGTTTGGTCTTATATGTACAGTTGCCCACATAAGTTCTGTTCCTCGTCATAATCTTAGCTATGAAAGTAGAATTGTATGAATGAATTGCGAGGGTGGCTTCTTTTAATGACCAGTTTACTAATCAGATGAGTTAGCCACCGCATAAGAAACTACACTCGCAAGTCAATCATGCGTATTATATTGTCATGTATAAAATCACGGAGAGGAACAGAACTTATGTGGGCAACTGTACATTCTGCATGATCAGTAATTCAATAAAGCCTCTTTAATTGAGGCCCCAAAATGGCGTCCAAATAACACGATGGCCACTCTTTCTTACGCCAGTGTCACACGAGAGCTTTATCCGGCAATTATCGATGAGCAAGTTTATACATAGATTATGTTCCCACCTTTTTGTGATATATATTAATTTAGATGATTTTTAGACAAGGTTATTTATTTTTGTTTTCTTATAATGTATAGACGTTTCCTTAGTTACACAATTGTAGATTTTTTTGTATTTTGAATGTAATATTAAGTATTGGCTGCTGAAAAGCATAGTGCTTAGTGGGCACAGCTCAATTTGATCGTTGTATAATTATTACATGTGTGTATTTCTTGAAGTTAATAAGAACATAAGAACATAGGAAAATGAGAGTCTGCAGAAAGCCGATTGGCCCACACAAGGTAGATCCTTCTCACACCCAACCCCTATTACAAGGCCTAATTATAGGCCCAGCTCACTAATACCATGGGGACCGACCTCACCAAAACGGTTAGAGGTCTGAAAAATGGGGTCTGCCGAGCGCCGATTGGCCCACACCCGGCAGATCCCCCTCACACCCAACCCATCTCGTCCATAATATGTCTATCTAATTTTATCTTAAAGCTCCCTATCGTTCTTGATCCCACTATATCACTTGGTAGCCTATTCCACCCATCTACAACTCTGTTACCAAACCAATATTTGCCGATATATTTTCTGAAACTAAATTTATCTAATTTGAAACCATTTGTTGGAGTTCTTTCGGAATCACTGAGCTTTAGTACAGTTGTCATGTCCCCTTTATTAATCCCACTAACCCACTTGAACACCTCTATCATATCCCCTCTAAGTTCTCTAACTCTGCATCTCTCTAACGAATGTAAGCCTAATTTCTTCAATCTTTCTTCATATGGAAGATTTCTAATATTATGGATAATTTTTGTCATTCTACGTTGTACTCTCTCCAGGAAATCTACGTCCATTCTGTAATAAGGACACCAAAATTGAATAACATAATCCATATGGGGTCTCACTAATGACAAGTAAAGTGTTTAGATAACATCAGAAGTTCTGTTACTCACACTCGTAGAGATGAACCCGAGAATCCTATTTGCCTTGTTACGAACGCTTATACACTGTGTTCTAGGTTTCAAATAATTGCTAACAGCCTAATACACACACTTAGATCTTTCTCACAGTCAGTCTGAGTTCTCTAATTTCATATTAGCTAGTTTATATTTTACAATTGTATTAATCTCCCCTATCTGTAATACCTTGCATTTGTCATTGTTAAAATTCATCTGTCAATTTACTGACCATTCGTGTAAGGTATCTAGATCCCTTTGGAGGCACTGATCTATGTCACTATCTGAATCTATTGTTCTCTCCATTTTGGTATCGTCTGCGAATTTACTTATCCTACTAGTTATACCTAAAGCAAGGTCATTTATGTATATTACAAACAACAGAGGACCTAATACAGATCCCTGGGGGGCACCACTTTTGACTGCTCCCCATTCTGACTTAGTACCATTTATGCTGACTCTCTGCTTCCTACCAATTAGCCATGACCTAATCCATCCCAACAACGACCCACCTATTCCATGCGCCTCAACTTTTCTCATCAATCTCTCATGAGGGACCCTGTCGACAGCTTTACTGAAATCTAAATATATTATATCATATGACTTGTCATTATCTACTGCTTCATATACCTCTGAGAAAAAGCTAAGCACATTAGTAAGGCAAGAACGTCCCTGAGTGAATCCATGCTGAGAAGAATTTATTAAATTAAATGTTTCTAAGTGGTTTTTAATTTTCCTAGCAATAATTGACACTAGTAGCTTTCGTATGATTGATGTGAGACTAATGGGACGGTAATTGGATGCTATTGATATATCACCTTTTTGGAGATCGGAACTACATTTGCAAGCTTCCAAGCTTCTGGAACTAAGCCTGTTTCTAATGACTTATTAAATAGAAATATTAATGGGTAACTTAACTCATCTCTGCATTCTTATTAATACTCTAGCATATACCTCATCAGGGCCAGGCGATTTGTGAGGTTTCAGTCTGTCAATTTCCTAAAGCACATCATTTCTACTTATAGTAACCGTACTTAACCTATTTTCTATACTATCGCTATATACCTTACGGACTTCTGGAAACTGTGCCAAATTTTCATTAGTGAAAACGGAAAGAATTTGATTAGTTAATGTACTGCACATTTCTAAATAATTTTCTCCCATTTCTCCTATCGAAGTTTTAAGGGGATCAATTACATCTCTAACCTTGGATTTATATAGTTGGTAAAAAGCTTTAGGATAATGTTTGTATTCATTGGCAACCTTGATTTCATAATTTATTTTTTCTTTCCTAGTATCCTTTTTTACCTGTATTGATAGATTATGATAGTAAGCAAGTAGGTGAATTTCACCTTGCCTAATTTTTCTATATATTTCTCTTTTTTCCTAGAAGATCTAATAGTCTATTATTCATCTATTGGGGTTGGTTCTGTGTTGATCTAAATTTTATTTGGGGGGATATATTTATTTTGAGCCTTGAATACTGACTTAATAAAACTATCATATGTATCTATCTACCAAGTTTGACGTCTCTTCCTGACTTAAGCTGACAGGTACCCGAGAAAGGGTACACTCATTTGAACACCTGGATCGACTTAATTGTTTGACCATAGGGTCCGCTAATAGGGCTCTTCTTAGTCCACCATAATCAGCTTTTCTGAAGTCAGGTATCAATGTCGTATTCTCTCTGGTATTAAGTTGGACTAGATAATAGTTCATCAGGCGCCTGGCCTGGGGAGACGATTAATATGAAGGGTGCGCCTGGAAGTATGGTGGGCGGGCTTGTGGCTTTGGCTCCGCTGCATATCTGCCTGCCAAGATCGGAGCCTCTCCCGGTGGTCGGGGGAGTGCTGGAGCAACCTTGGTGACCCTGGTCTCTGGGTATTCTCCTGGGTGACCTAGATGTGTGTGAATTTTGTTTTTTGTCTGTGTTTGTTCGTTGTTTTATGTTGTGTTTTCCCTGTTTTTGCTCTGTCTTGAGTTGGCCACCCCCAAGAAAATAAAAACAAAAACATTATACAATAGAGAAAAATAAAAATTAAGATAACAATAGGAAAAGTGGGGATTGGGCCTAAGCATACAGATAGATAGATGGATTACCTTTCCATTGTATATTAAAATAAACAGAATTGTGGTCGCTATTTCCTAGGTGGTCCCCAATCTCTACATTATTTAACATATGTTCATTGTTACTGAAAACTAAATCGATACTATTATTACCTCTAGTCGGCGTATCTATGAATTGAAATAAAAAACTAGCTTGTACTACCTCAATAAACTCTTCAGAATCAGAGTCGCCTATTTGATGCTGCCAATCTATATTCGGACAATTAAAATCCCTCATTATGCACACATTGCTAAACCTTGATGCCATTTTAATGTCCTCCCATAATGACGTTCCGTCACTTCTACTCATATTTGGTGGTCTCTACATAACTCCAATAACTATGGTCTCACTACCTTCGTTAACCTCTACCCAAACATCTTCACTATCATTATTTAGTCTAATACCTGATTTACTACAACTTTTTGTACTCCTGACAAACACTGCTATACCCCCGCCCCTCCTACTTGTTCGGTCATATTTAAGCAAACTATCCTGGTATATCAAATTCTGCAAAAAAATGCCTGGATTCTGTATTAATCCACGTTCCAGTTAGCGCTAGTATGTCTATATTTTCTTTGCTAACAAGTGTTCTAAGTTCGTTAATTTTGTTACATAAACTCCTACAATTTGTATAATATACCCTCATTCTATTACTTTTAGTTGCAACTAATTTTGTATTGTTTTTAACTAACTTATTATTTCCTGTTGAACTACTAGACCTAGACGGAAATTCTACTCTATCAGTATTCTCATCATTACTATCAGTTGCATGTGGATGGGATTCTATTTGATTTGTGACGTCACATGAAGTACCATATGCTGCTCCATATGGAGAGAGTATTTTACTTACACACCCCTTTTTTTTTTAAACAAAACCCCGCAACAATCTTGTTAAGTGAGCTGGCTAAGGTCGAAACTCCTAGTCGAGAGAGATGTACTCCATCCTGGGCATACAGTTCATCCTTACCATAGAAATGGAACCAGTTATCATGGAATGGAATAGTATTTGCCTTGCAATACTTCTCCATCCGGCTATTTACACCAATAGCCCTGAAGGACCATTCCTTCCTTACCCCTCTTCTTGGTAGGATACTGTGTACCACAGGAACTCCACCCTTTTTCTTGATCCTCTCCAATATTTCCTGGTACTTGATGAGCAACTCCTCAGTGCTACATTTCCATATGTCGTTGCTCCCTGCGTTGAGGAAGATGATGGGGTCCTCCCCACTCACTTCCAAGACACCATCTATCTTCTCTGCCACTCTCCCGACGCCGGCACCAGGCAGGCAGATAACTTTACCAACATGTGTGTTAGTAGCCCTGTCTAGGTATTTAACCATAGAATCATCGACAATGAAAACAGACTTAGCTTTTTTTGTTGTAAATAAATACATAAATTAAATAAATTAATAAATATTTGTAAGGAAAATATGTAACACCTTAAAGTTTATCGTATTTCGGATCTCCTGAATATTTACTGCGGCTGAGAGTGTGTGTAGATTTACCGGGATAATGTAGATAGGTTGGTGCTTACGAGCATAAAGCCCGCACATTACCATGACAGTGCTAAATGGACGTCTATATACCGGGGTCTGGGGAGGTGGTAATGCTGATCAGAATCTTGTGGGAGATTTACATATTTACATAGATACACTGGCCACACAAACCTTACGAACCAAACTAGGTGGTCAGGACTTAATTCTAGTAGAAATGGCATGCCCAATAGAAGAGGAAAGTTGAAAGAAAGGATAGAACAGAAGAAGGCTCTCTCCCCACCCTCCGTTCCCTCCGGCAATTGCCGTACATGAACAAGTTGGAAGTGATTAACCTTGCTGGGCTTCGAAATTCCCAGAGGGAATTTACAGAAAAAGATTGGAAAAAAAGGAACATTTATGCAACCCTTTGCCTTAGTAGTATGTACATTTTGGGGTTAATTGGATTCATGCAACCGTTACCATTATTAGTATGTATATTTATTAATGAATGATTACTATAATTATTATTCTTTATTTGTATATTTACTTTGTTTTTTCTTACGCTCTCTTCAGCTGAAAAACAAACCAGTGATAATTACTGCCTACTCCATACCAATTGATCTGTGGTATGAGTCTAGATTGTTCTTAAATGTAGCTATAGAGGAGCAGTCTATTCCTTTATTTGGGAGTTTGTTCCATTCATCAATTATACTGTAAGTGAAGATTTGTTTTTATTTATCTAGAGTCGCTGCCCTACCTAATAATTTGAATAGCCTTCGGCTTTTTTCAGAGAGAGAGAGTGAGAGCGATATATATATATATATATAGAGAGAGAGAGATAGGGGGGAGTGGTGTGTGTGTGTGTGGGGGGGGGGGGGGGGGGAGAGCTGGCAGGCAGTCAGGTGTGTGAGGGAATGTAAGAGAGTGACACAGGTGTAGGACCAACTAAATATTCCCACAACAAACCACCTGATATTTCTGAGCCCCTTGCACCTTGTGGCATATGTTTATGCCTTCTGTAACGGTAACATATTATTTATAGAATGTAGCTACATTTAGACGATTTTATAAAGCTTCGGAAGGATGTATGGTAGCTAAAAGTAATAATTGAGATAGTTCATCTGTACCGGCAACGTGTTTTTTTTCTGATTGTAACTACATTTAGACAATATCATGAAGTTTAGGAAGGATATATGGTAGCTAAAAAGTATTAATTTAGATAGTCTGTAGCCTTTTCATGGGTAAGCTGAATACAATTGTTTAACAGTTGCCAGTATATAATGAAAAGGACGTCACCGGTACTGAAGGGGTTAACGTTACAATGACCCGTCTCTCCTTGGCTGCGAATACTGCCGCCTTTCTCTCTTTTTCCTAAACACTATATAATTCTTTCCCTTCATAAACAAATCCATAAATGTCGCATTATTTCTATGTCTAGATGTTGTTTAAGGGGAGACTGGCCATTTGTTTGGTCTATTAATTCATTTATTCATGTATTTTTTTAGTTTCCTCCCTAGACTTCCATCAAGCTTAGAAAAACACCCCCTAGACCACCCTTCAGGATAATGTTTGTACATTTTTCGGTAGAAAAATGTACCGGCCGAAGGCCGGTTCCTCTTAAAATTGCAGGCTCGCTATCGTTCACCAGGAAATAATCGTCACCTAAATGGCAGGAAAGGTCTTAAAATTGACAACGAAATTGGGTGAAAGGTGTTAAAATCGCCAAACTAATGGGCCGAACGTCTAATAATCTCAAAACTAGTGGGGCTAAACATTAGGGAGAAGGGGGTCCAGAAAAAGGGTCTGCCACCCCTTAAGAATACAACACTTGGTCTATTGTTCACTGTAATGTTGCTATGTCTTCCCCTTGCACTCTACGTTTGCCCCTCGCTGTTTTCCTCCCTCCATAAATACTGCCTTTTGGGCCGGTTTGCTGGACCATTTTCTCCCTCATGTTTAGCCCCATTATTTTCAGATGTCACAGTGTTTGCCCCATTAGTTAGTCGATGTTAAGACCTTTCGCCCCATTTCTTAGTCAATATTTAGACCTTTCGTGTTATTTAGGTGTCAATTTTTTGCCTGGCGAACGATAGTGAGCCTGTAAGGTTGGAATAACCGGCCTTCGGCCGGGAAATTTTTCTACCGAAAAATGTAGAAATTAATCTAGAAGGGGGATCTAATGGATGTTTTTTTTAATTTGATGGAGGTCTAGGGAGGAAACTAGACAAATAATGAATACATGCAAAACCGCCCCTAAAGTGAACCATCCCCCCTTAACGCATCTCTTCTCTCAAGGCACTGTCATGCGTGTTGGGTGTCTCTGAATGATGACCTTCCTTTCATTTTACATTCATCCACAAATATAGTTGTTTTTAATATTTGGTTCTAGTTTTTCTTGTTTTCTATATTTGAATGGCGCTTATTGTGACACTAAATACAGCATAATTCCCGTTTTATATCATAAGCCGACCCAGTATTTCCATGTCTCTTCTAAACACTGATCTGTGACTTTGATGTTTATACTATAATGTATCGTCAATTCTATCTATCTATCTATATGCTCAGGCCCAATCCCCATTTTGGGGGTAGCCGACTCAAGACAGAGCAAGAACAGGGAAAACACAAAAACAACATAAAACAACAAATAAACACAGATAAAAAGCACAAACTCACACACATCCAGGTCACCCAGGAGAAGACCCAGAGACCAGGGTCACCAAGGTCGCTCCAGCACTCCCCCGGCCCCCGACCACCCGGAGAGGTTCCGATCTTGGCAGGCAGACATGCAGCGGAGCCAAAGCCACAAGCCCTCCCACCACACTTCCAGGCGCACCCTTCATATTAATCGTCTCCCCGGGCCAGGCGCCTGATGGACTATTATCTAGTCCAACTTGCGCCCGACCCCTTACTCCAAATGACCACGTGCTCACTCAACTATTCACAAGCATTCTCCATTCACTCCTGTCCACCACCACTTCCCCTGCCTGATCTATAGTCATTCCTCTATCATCCAAAGCCTTTCTTACACAGTCTCTCCATCTCAATGGGGGTCTTCCTGCCCTTCTATCTCCCCTTGTACCTGACTCACATATTCTCTTTGTAAGCCTTTCATCTCCCATTCGTTCAACATGACCATACCAGCTCAGCACCCTTCTGTCCACTCTGGCTGACAAATGTTCCTGCTGCCCCACTCTCCTACGTATCTCTTCATTCCTCAATCAGTCTCTACGAGTAACTCCACACATACTCCTCAAGCAGCTCATCTCCATCACATCCAGCCCTCTTTTCTCCTTTTTCTTCAGAGCCCATATCTCAGCCCCATACATCACTGTTGGCACAACAATTCCTTGATACAGTGCACTTTTTACTTTCACTCCGAGATTTCTCGTCTTCCACATACTTCCCATTGCTCCGAAAACCTTCCTTCCTTCACACACACTCTGTTTTACCTCCACTTCCATACCTCTACTCCTGCTTATCGTTCCTCCTAGATATTTAAAACACTCTACTTGTTCCAATATTTCCCCATCCAGCCTCACATCTAGATTCACCCTATGCTCTCCCCTATTACACACCATTACTTTACTTTTATTGACGTTCACCTTTAGTTTCCTCCTTCCACAAACCACACCAAACTCTTTGACTACCCGCTGCAGTTTCTCATCAGAATCCGCCACCAATGCTGTGTCATCAGCGAACAGCAACTATGATTATGAAAGCAAATTATCACCATGAAAGACATAATGGTGTAGTGTTCTATATATCCAGGCTAACATCAAACCTTGTTAGTCAGTTTAAGAAGGACGTATGGTTATCTAAGGGGTACACAGTATGTCAGTTGACCCCTTCAGTAGGTTGATGCCTTATAACGTTTGATTCTGGCTAAAATTAGACGATTATGTGCAGTTTAAGAAGAACCCATGTTATTCAGGGGGTTTATTGAGATCGTATTTACCTCTTTGAGTCCTAGAAGTAGATTAAAATCTAAAGAAAATCGTCTAATGGTAACCAGATAAATATGAAAATTACGCCATTGTGCTGAAGACGTTAACCATCTATCTCTAATAGGACCATTCTTAGACTGAGTAATATCGCATCATGTTAGCCAAATGAAAATACTAATAGCGTCCATGAATTCAGTGCCTCCTCCCCCACGCCCCTTGTTCCTGTCCTTCAACACTATTAAGGGAGGTTACCGTTTGTTTTTTATCTTTCTCTCCTTTTCTCTCTTTCCCTAGCTTGTATCCATTCGGCCCCATTCAGCCAACTGTTTTAAGACGTTTATCCCCATCCAGGTGGCGATTTCTTCCTGGCGAGCGATAGCGAGCCAGCATTGTATGGAGAAATCCGGCTTCGTCGGAGAAATTTTTCTATCGAAAAATGTACAAATTTAGCTTGCTGGCAAAACAAAAATATATATATATATGCAGGCTCGCTACCGCTCGACAGGAAAATATGGACACCTGGATGGGGGTAAACATCTTAAAACAGTAGGCTGAATGGGGCCGAATGGATACAAGCCAAAGAGAGAGGGAGAGAAAGAGAACAAAATCAAGGTGGGCTCGCCTAACCCTTTGTGGGGAGCGGGGTTTTGGCAAATTCGCGCGCTCATAGGTCCACATTTTGTCGATCCCACGCATGATCGAATTTGGTCACTTGCCCTATAGAAGGTTAAGGGGGAGTATAGTTTCTTTTTCATGACCCCCTTCTCCCTCATGTTTATCCCCATTAGTTTTTGAGATTTTAAGACGTTCACCACATTAGTTTGTCGATTTTATGAGCTTTCGTCCCATTGCTTTATCATTATCAAGACCTTTCGTGCCATTTAGGTGTTGATTTTTTTCTGGCGAGCTAGAGCGAAACTGTAAATTTAGAGGAAACGGCTTTCGTCCGGGAAATTCTTCTACAGAGAAATCTACACATTTATCTCGAAGGGGGATCTTGAGGATAATGTATTATGGTTGATGGAGGTCTAGGGAGCAAACTAAAACAACAATAAATATATAAAATAATACATAAACCCTACCCCCTTAACTCATAGTTACCTTTCCCTTATGCTGTACCTTTCTCTCTCTCTCTCTCTCTCTCTCTCTCGCTCTCTCTCTCTCTCTCTCTCTCTCTCTCTCTCTCTCTCTCTCTCTCTCTCTCTCTCTCTCTCTCGCTCTCTCTCTCTCTCTCTCTCTCTCTCTCTCTCTCAATGTATGCTACGTACTGTATCATCCTACTGTGGGTCTGTGCCTAGCAACTTGGATGACTATGTGTATGTGGCTCAATTTGCCTTTTTGATTATCGGATATCCCGACATCAACACTTCATTATGTATCACTCCCTGGGTTGTGTATGTTCTGTCCGGGCAAGGCAGCTTTACCAGAGAGTGTGTATATATAGTGTTGGTGGCGTGGAAGGCACAGGGAAAGAAGTTTGTCACTCTAGCTATCTATTGCCGGACGCCGTGATCCCCGAAGGGGTTTGTCATGTGTTAGATAATAACTACTCCTGTCCAAGACCAAACTACCACCTCTGTTCCTCCAGTCATGTCTCCGGGCTGCGTGGCTATCGACCAAACAAACTGGCGAGGGTTGACTGGAGTGAAAACAAAAAAAGGTGAAGTTTTAGATCGTGGTAAAAGGTTTAGGAAGGATCGGTGAATAATTGAGAGCCCACCCGAATTTGAGAGCCCGAACCGAGTAAAGGTTGGTTGTTTGGTAGTGGTGGTGAGTGGTGGCACTTACCGAGAATGGTGAAATGTTGTGTGAAACTGAGAAACATTGATAACGTTGACATTTGATGGTGGGTTATAGATGTGAGGAGAACAGAAGTATAGTGTGAAGAGAAGAACAACTTTCCTGGTAAACAGAACATTTGATATGCATAAAACATTGTTTCCAAAAATGATATTTTAACAGACAAATTTATCATGGGGTAATAATGCAATGAGCCTAATAATCATGAAGTAGAGAACAAATATCTTACATTCCAAGGATGAACATAACACCTAGTCTTGATCTTCAAAATATACACAATAGCTACGTTCTGAATAAAAACAAGGGAGTGAACTGTTGAACAATAGATATATAATTGTTTAACAATAGATAAATGAAAACTAGCAAGCAATATTATTCGTAACGTAAATACCTGTCAAATGTGCCCATATCGATTGAAGATACACATTAAAATAAAACTTAAACGTAGTAAGAAATAAAGTATTACACATGAGCTACTGCTATATATTTACATTACCTTAATATCACAATATATATTGGATTTTGATAAGGAATTACTTAATTTGGATACTTTAATCAATATGAAAATAAATAACCTGATATGTGATCCCAGGTTCGAATCCCGGTGGATCACCTATATGCTTTAATTAATTTCATTGGAGGTGTTTGGTGTTGGGATGAATTTAATAAAATATAGATTATGACTATTGAAATGTAAATAACTTCAGTTGCTTGTTAGCGGTAAATATATATAATATGCTAATATGAAATTAATTACAAATACAAATACAAATTTGCAGACTCATTTAATCTCACTCAACTAGTCAACCAACCCACCCGTGTACCAGATAATCCTAATCATAATTCCCACCTACTGGACTTATTTTTAACAACCAATTCAGAAAATTATGATGTTACAGTGAGGTCCCCGCTTGGATCTTCTGATCACTGTCTGATACAGGCCACCTGTCTATCACCTACCACACCTTCCCACTCTGAACCTGTTTTGGTGACTAAATGGCATTACGATAGGGCAGACTGGGAGGGTCTTCAAGATTTCTTTATTGATATTCCCTGGACCTCTTTTTTTTTCTAATGATGCACACTCCACCTTGAGCCACACACAAGATTTTATAAAAATTGGAATGGAAACTTTTATTCCTCATCAAACGTACAGTAAAAGATCTAATTCACCTAAATGGTTTGACCACAATTGTGCTAGAGTAACTGAACAAAAAGCAATAGCCTACAATGCATACACAAGATCAAAAACACATGAAGCCTTTAATTACTTTGGAAACATCAGAAATCATGCCAACATTTTATTAATCTAACTAAATCAAACTTTCTCCTCAAGCAGGCAAATAAACTTCTAAATAATCCAAATGATAACAAAATATTTTGGTCTACTCTTAACTCATTCAAATCCAACTTCACTACTGTTTCATCCATTCCACCATTAACATCTCCGACTGGCAATCTTGTAAGTGACCCACGAGGTAAAGCTAACCTTCTTGCGGATATTTTCTCCACCAACTCAACCTTAGATGAAATAAATCAAGATGTCCCTGTACTTAATTTTAATTCGCCTGAAATTCCCTCACTTAAGATCCACACCAGACATGTCAAAACTATTTTGCAGAATTACTCAGTAGATAAAGCTCCTGGTCCAGATGAAATTCCTCCAATAGTACTTAAGAATTACTCGTTGGTGCTCGCTCCTGTATTGGCAAAATTATTCCGTCTGTGTCATACCTCATACCTGTGTCATACCTCATGCTTCCCAGTATCCTGGAAAAAAGCAAACATCCATCCAGTTCCTAAAAAAGGTGCCTCTTCAGATCCATCAAACTACAGACCAATAGCTATAACTTCCACTCTTGGTAAAGTCTTTGAAATTATATTAAATAATCATATAATTAAGCATCTTGAGAATAATAAATTAATCGGTGATAGGCAATATGGTTTTAGACGATGTCGATCAACTGCAGACATTCTTTGCCTTCTTACACATCAAATCAACCAAGCTACAGACCAACATGGTGAAACACATACAATAGCACTGGATATATCAAAGGCATTTGATAGAGTCTGGCATCAATCCTTATTGTCGAAGATGTCACACTACGGCCTTGCATAATTAGTTCCACTAATTTCTTCTTATCTTTATAACAGAAAAATACGTGTAATGGTAGATGGCCTTTATTCTCAATTTCACTCAATAAATGCTGGTGTTCCCCAGGGATCAGTTTTGGCCCCAATTCTGTTCCTCATTCATAGTAATGATCTCATATATACCACTCATAATCCAATACATTCCTACGCAGATGACTCAACACTCCACAGTTCCTTCACATTTACCAATTCTTTCACCCAACCCGATCTTATAAATTCAAAAATAAACACTGCAATTTCTCTGAACCAGGACCTTTCTAGAATTAATGAATGGGGACAAAAGAATCTAGTTTCCTTTAATGCTCAGAAAACCAAGTACATTCAATTTTCTAACCGACAGAATCTCACTGACTCCCATATATTTTTTAATGATGTAAATATTCCCACTTCCCCTAGTATTGACATTCTCGGTGTAACATTAACTACTAACCTGAGATGGACACATTATGTTAGAAGTATAGCTAAGAATGTCTTTAAAAAACTGGGACTCCTGTACAGAGTTCGAGAATTCTTAACTGACGAGCAGTTGGCCGTAATATATAAAAGTCATGTGCTTTCTCAGATGGATTACTGTTCACCTCTGTGGAGTGGAAGTGGAGTGGTTGCATTGAGGCAGTTGGACAAAATTCAAAATAAAGCTATTAGATTAATCAATAACCCTGCAATCACACAGGACCTTCCTACATTATCCATACGAAGAAACGTTGCATCCCTTGCATTATTCTACAGATATTGTCACAGCAATTGTTCTGAGGAACTTACTTCAATGGGGGGAAATAAAAAATCGTCTGCTATTTTTCCCGCCTTTGGTTCGCACCAACCTAAATTTGTTGCCATCGAGTGAATTGAATTTTTAAAATCGCAGTCATCAAAATATCACTGGATTTCTATAGTCATGAATGTTACAGACCTATTATTCTAACATTCTATTCAGTACAATGTCCAATATACAAAGTATTTATGATTAATAAAACATATTTGATTAGGCCCACAAAAACACATGGCAGTCATTCGAAAAATAGTCCTGTTAATATTTTAATAGATAGGTATCCATGTCATAAAATTAAAATTATATGTATAAAAACTCGAGATGAACTTATAAAATAATCGTCATTAGCCACTTTACTGGATATTAGATTATACAATTATAAACTAGTTTCAGATCTGGCAAGCGCATAATAAATTGATGCCAGTGTTCGCTACCCATAATAGTCATAAACGAAACTTCTCGGACAGTAACCATCTCTTCCCCACTTAACTTACTTTGTTAAATTTGACATTAGTTGTGCATCTATGTGCACATTAGCAGTTTTGGTGGTAGATATTTGTTTCTCACAGATGGAAATCTTAACATTCCAAGGTTGCCAGCGCACATCACATCTCCAAACTCGCCCAAAAGTAGCCCAATCTCTTAATACCGCACAACAGACAATTTCAGCTATTTTAATCCTATCACACACATTTTCTGATATGTTTATCTTTAACAGCCATGCATGCATGATACTATGAGTTCCCCAAATATATCTAGGCCTAGTCCCATATAGCCTACTGTATGAGTAGTGGCCTACGTGTCACATCATTTAAATATTAATGAAATACCACATACATTATTATCACAATCATGCACTCATCAAATCTGCATCAATGTCCCAATCCCCCCTCACAAACAATCACTTAATTAGGCTATTCAGTCACCACCACATAGGCTACCATACATGTATAGTACAACCAACAGAAAGCCATGATGAACGTTTGTATGAAATGTAGCCTAGCTATAGGCTACTCCTCACTCGACACCTCTACAAATTTAATAGTATATAGAACCAGCCCAATTCCGCTTTCCTCAATGTTAGTTAGTTAGGATAATACTTCAGAGGCTATCCACCCTATCACACTGTAAATCAAGAATATAATATCGTTTGAAATGGAAACTCGCAAATCTACGCTTCTGAACGAATCCTAACTAGCCCAATGGTGCGAACAAAAGAAGACCTTGGCAACACTGTGTACGTATATCCCACCGCGGTCAGCTGACGATCTAAACAGTCGCCCATAGAAAAGGCAGTGTTGTAAAACAAATGTTCATCATCTTTTTCGAATTTCCTGCATCTCCACGTATGTAATTTGCTGCCTCTGTGTTCTATGACATTCTGATTCACATTGATTGATTTCCTGTAACTTGTCTAATAAGAAATATAGCCGGTAACATATTTAGCTGCCCGATTTGATAGTGGATTATAAATTGGTAACTTAAAAGCGCACGATAGCTTGTTTTGTAGGAAAGAAACTATAGTGCGCAGGCGCAGACATTCAACCTGCCAAATTCTACAGCTACAGAATATAATACCGTATGTTCAGCCAATTTCTACTGAAACACGTAACTAAAAAAGAAGTGAATACAATACTTCAATTAGTATTAAAATTTCGCCCAGCCTATTACACCACATTAGATGAAACTAAATTTCTTGTACAGGAAGCTGATATTTATGTATCAAATTATGTTAATAATTATATATTCACTGCATTAACGATTATATAACCATCACATTATGAATCTAGTAAAAATATACTACACAACTATGTGTCATAGATAGTTGCGAACTGTATTAAACCTCTTAAATCACGAAAACCCTCAAACACCTCAATGGTGCATCACACACGATAGTCATTTGAATAAGACCCCCAGCGCCACTTGGATTTTTAGTACAGTTTTACCTCATTGTTCCGCCTCTCCATATCTTTCCCCGTAGAACTAGGGCAGCTGAGAGCGCCCATGAATTTACACTTTCTCCTCCACAATGCAGAACTTCTGCTTATCAAAATTCATTTATCCCCAGAACTACTACTCTTTGGAATTCACTTCCTCGAGATGCTTTCCACAAACTTACACTCTACAACAGTTTAACACCTTACGAGCGGCCTATGCGGTTTATTTATATGTACCGCCCAGCGGGGTGTTTTTAGCCAAAATAGGGCTGTTTACGTGATCATTTTCATGCCTAAATAAGACTCAGAACGTAAAACAAGTATCTATCCCTGAAAGGGCATAAACAGAGCTTTCGAATGACACCATAACGATCCTTTTATGATGGCTAGTTTTCTTGCAATGACCGTGCAACGCGAGTGCAAAAAGCATGTAATTAGGCACTTTCCCCATACAATTCCTTATATAGCGAGTGAGAGAGGTAGGAGGAGGTGAGATTCGTGTCAGTAGGTTCGCCGCGGTGGTCTGGAGCAGTCATACGCTCGCTACTCTCCTGCCACCACTTGTCTCTCTCTCTCAGCAACATTACGTGCTGAAATTGCCGCTCGAGTTATGTCGAGCGCCGCCACATAGTCCAGCTTTATTTAACTCGACTTATGTGGTGAGCCGCTAATTAAGGGTTAAATCCAGTTGTTACAAACATTTTATGAATGGAGGATGCCTTTAGCACATGGACCTGTTTTGTTGTATCTGTGTTTTTCCTTCCTCCATTCATTGTCTCTTTAAAAAAAAAGAAAAAAAAAGGGTTAAATCGAACAATTAAATATTTTTGTATACCGCCAGATAATTTCATTGTCAGAATGACAGTGCATAAACAATGCTATACAAGATTCCGTCGTTTACCTTGCACTTCGGACAAATGGAAGGGTTGTGGGCGGGGAAATATGATGTCTAGTGTGAGAAGATACTGAGGAGACCCTTATGCTGGGGTCACACATTCACGTATATTGCTCCCGTCAGCTCCCGTCTTATGTAAACGAAGGTATATTGGTAGGTGGCAACCCGATTACGTAAAACGTAAGGGCATAATACGCAAAACGTAAATTAAATTGCGGCCAGTCGGGGGGGGTACTCACGCATGGCGCTAGTAGAAACGAGTAGCCCACGTGGCTCGGGAATGTTATGGGTGCGGCTGAGGCCGCGCGGTTGTTGATTCGAGTGGAATCAAATACGTGGCTCGCCCTCACGTATGTCAAAAGACGGGAAAGCTTACGACCGACCGGGCCACCACGGCCGTCTGATGGAGCATCCCCGTAAGACGTAGCAGCTCGCCCGGTCAAACGTAAGCTGCTCCCGTCAATCATAAAATATTCCCATCAAACGGGAAAGTTTACGTTAGTCAGGCCGCATCTGGCAGAACCGCCGCACCGCGGGTTGGCGGGAAGACGCGGCACCGTTCACCGTTGTACGGGGAGACAACGGGACCAGCGGGCGACCAGCGGGGGACACTCCAGTCATACTTCTCACCACACCAAGCAGCAACCAACAAGCCAACCCTGCCACCCTCTGCACCCTGCCGAAAACAAATCGTAGCAGCGAAACAACTGTACTTATGGCTTTCATATTTTTACCACATGTACCTTACCCTTTAGGCTACCCACCACAAAAATCCCAAATCCCTCCTCCCACCCACTCGCTGACTGTCGGTCCCATCAGAAGGAAAAAAAAAGGAAAATCTGTGGCGGCGAAACGACTGCACCAATCGGTTCCATATTTGTGTGACAAGTCTCTTACCCTTCTGCCTTCCCCCCACCACACCCCCAACCGCCTCCAACCTCCCACTTCTAGCGTATCCGTACGAAGAAAACGAAAAAAAGGAAAATCCGTGGTGGCGAAACTACCTCACTAATCGGCTTCATATGTGTAACACAAGTCAATTACCCTTCTACCTTCCCCTAACTAACCCCAAAACCACCCTCCCACCCATACATTCAGATACCATAAAAGTCTCTGTAGTCTATAGTGTCTTTTCAGCTACTTTCGGGACCATCGGGGACCTGATTTCTGGCGAGGGGAGTTTTTTTTTTACCATTTTTATCCTTCCTTTCTCTCCCAACTTAATAGATTTAGCCAAAAAAATAAAAAAAATAAAAATACTCTGGCACTGGCAGAAGCACACCTCAAAATTGGCTGGCACTCAGCGGGTTAAAGGTTACAAGGATGAATGGTCTCTCCTCTTATGGAGTTCACAAAATTGAACTCCTCCAGGATAAATTCCGCGATGTTGTTCATGGTGCCGAAGAAGGGCTGGGAATGGGAATGGTGTGGCCATTCCTGCCCTTTTGTAGTTCCCAGATTCCAACCCAGACCTACGTGGTTGACAAAGACTGTCTTTGTCTGTGTTTGGTCAGACGGGGTGTGCCTACGATTGGCCAGAACCGGTCCAGGTACGACCTAACAAATCCCAAGACGTGCGGCCTCAGCTACGCCGGTCTTGTGGGGGCGTGGCATGGGCGTGGCCTGTGTTCCCGCAAATCGGGCAGCCCATAAGGTCGAACGGGGCTATGCTTACGCACGTCGCAAACACGTACGTAGTTCAATACGACTCCATTACGTCTGACGTAACACTGGCCACGTTACGCTACGTCTGTCGGGAAGTGCAATAGACGTGGAAGAACGGGCGTTCAACGGCAGGAACTACTCGCGTCTTTACATAAATTGGCGATACGCCTGACGGGAGCAATATACGTGAATGTGTGACCCCAGCATTACGTGGAGAGTGTAATGCTGAAATGTGGGAATGGTGCCCGAGTCAATTTATGAGAATGGTCGTGGGTGAGAGGAAGGATAGGGAAGGGAACCAGTTAGTTAGTTAACCCCTGTTATACCGGCGACGTCTTTGTTCACTATGTTCTGGCAACTATAAGACGATTTTATTCAACATAAAAAGGTCCTCCAGCAATTAAGAAGTTTCGAAATATCTCACTTAACCATTTTTACTACCACAGCTACTTCTTCAACTGCACAATAACGTCCACATATGGCTAAAATATAAATAAAAAGACTTCGCCGGTACATAAGGGGTTAACATAGGACTTCAGAGGCTAGCAACCCTTTTGGAATATTTAGTCAGCACAGTGTAAGTCAAACATTGCATCAGGACTGGAGCCCCTTTCCGAGAACTCCAGTCACTTGAAGATTAAATTAAGATTAAGTTATTATAGCTGGCTGAAATCTTACATAGTATGAATTGCGAAGCTTCGAAATCAGAGTTGTGGATCGAGAGTTGCCGACCAAGGATCTCGTGTGGTTGTCCTCGGGTGGTGGGATGGTTGTGGTTGTAATGGAGGAGGGGAGGTGTGGCGGAGTGGTCTTGCCACTGGACTGGTAATCCAATGGACCCGGGTTCGAATCCCAATATGTCAATGGGAAGATATTATTGGGATGGAATTTGTGCTGTACCTAGTATCAGTGCATTACCACAGCACACCGAAATGCCAACACAAATACCCTCATTGTTCCCTGATTAAAATAGCATTGTATGAATATTCCCATACTCAAAAATATGCTACAGGGGGGCAATGCTCAATAGGTGGCGTTCTGAGAGTGAGGGTCCCAGTGTGGGGGATGAGACTGTGAAGCGCAGAGGCGAGGCGGCTTCAGAGATGTAGTTGCTTCGAGCCTAGACTGGAGCAAGACCTCACGGGCCTCACCGTGTTCAGCGGTAGTGTAAAGGCTATCAGCCTATGCTGGAGAGGGAGTAGTTGGAAAAAAAAAAAAAAAAAAAAAAAAAACTGGCCCGGAACCATTGAACCCTGGCATTGGTGGATTAACATTACCTGGCTGCACCTCAGCATGAAATTGTGAATTAGGTTATTAGTATTGGAACTCCGCAAACAGGTCCTATACCTGATAGACTCAACCGTATTTTTAGATATGTGGAAATTAAATGGGCATTGACAATAATATGTCATGTTAATTTTCAAAGTGATTGAGAGAGTGAGAGTGAGAACGGAGAAATGGATAGGCGACGAGCAGGGAGGTTTGAGGAAGGGAAGAGGATGTGTAGATCAGATTTTTACCCTGAATTGTGTTGTGGAGAAGTATCTGGAGAAGAAACAAAAGGTGTATGTTGCCTTTATGGACTTGGAGAAGGCCTATGACAGAGTGGATAGAGAAGGTTTGTGGAAAGTACTTAGAATATACGGAGTAGAGGGCAAGTTGCTGAAAGCAGTGAAGAGCATGTATGAGGGTGCAAAGGCGGCAGTACGTGTGGAGAGTGAGCAGAGCGAGTTCTTTGACCTGAATGTTGGTTTGAAACAGGGGTGTGTGATGTCCCCGTGGTTGTTTACTGTGTATATGGATGGAGTTATGAAAGAAATACTATCAAGAGCAGTAGATGTTGGTGTATCGCTGAAAAGGGAGGGAATTGAGTGGAAGCTACCTATACTGCTGTTTGCGGATGATACAGTTCTGATGAGTGATAATGAATGGGAGTTGCAGGGTCTGGTAAATGAGTTTGGAACAGTGTGCGAAAAACCGAATTTGAAGGTAAATACGGGGAAGAGCAAGGTTATGGTCTTCGAAAGGGGTGAAGTCACAGAGTGTGAGGTGAAGCTGAACGGTCAGGCTATGGAGATCGTCAACTCTTTTAAGTATCTGGGCAGTGTGTTGAGTAAAGATGGGACTATGGATGAAGAGGTGCGGGAGAGGGTACAACAGGGGAAGAGGGTTGTAGGAACGCTAAAAGCAGTAACAAGAAATAGGGTGGTCAGTATGGAAGTGAAGAAGTCCTTGCATGACAGTGTGGTAATCCCGACACTGACTTACGGAAGCGAAGCATGGACGTTGGTTGAGAGACTCAGACCAAGAGTGAGAGCAGTGGAAATGAATTACTTAAGGAGTGCGTGCGGAGTTACATGGAGGGATAGACAGACTAATGAGGAAGTAAGAAGGAGGTGTGGTGTGGAGGTAGATGTGCTGGAAAGTGTGAAAAGGAACAACTTGAGATGGTTCGGCCATATGGAACGTATGGAAAGCGAGAGAATGACTAAGAGGGTGTACGAGAGCGAGGTGGAGGGACAGAGGGGGAGAGGTAGACCGAATATGAGGTGGAAGGATGGAGTGAGGAACTACATGAACGAAGGCGGTGCTGGTTGGGGGGAGGGGTGTCGACTGACTGGGGACAGAGGTGCATGGGGGCGGTTCGTTCGTGGCCACCCCTTCGGGGATCACGGCGTCAGGCAATAGATAGATAGATAGTTAATTTTCAACAACTGAAATATAATTATTATCCCCAATTATATAAACTTAGCGAATTTTGTTTTTGCGTATATCAATCACCAATTACTTACCCATTTACGTATTATTTCTCTCACTCACACCCACTCACGTTCACACTTGCGCGCACACTCACACTCACTCGCTTTCTCTCGTTTTATATATATATATATATATATAGATATATATATATATATATGTACAGTATATACAGTATATCACCCCATTTTTTTCTCGTAAAATCAACTTCCTCTGGTTGAGCAGTGAATACCGTCTCGGGTTTTCCCTTCACTATTTCTCTCTCTACACACACAGTCCCCCTCGAGAACCCATAAACCAACATATAAGTCATTAGCATCCCCTCGGTAAGAGTAGCCGCGGGCCCGGGGAGGAGTGATTATAGCTCGCCACAGACAAAACTGGTCCCCGGGGCCCACAATACACCGTACATGTCGAGCGATTACCAGCCTTAATCACCCTCCACTAATGACGGTGAGGCAGTCATCACCTGAGTCGCCCAGATAATAATAGGGCCGACCAGGCCCGTATATATTGCTGGCTATTATTATTAAATGGGCTGCTTAAACACCTGAGTGCCCGCGCCGCAGGGAGGGGTTGGTTTGTTTACTTAGCAGGATGTTCAGAGCTTCACCGGCTCGTCCCTCCTTAATTTCTGACTCGCCATTGCTTGCCAGGACAAAATCGACACCTAAATGGTACGAAAAGTCTTAGCATTGAAAAGGAAATGAGGCTAAATGTCTTAAAAACGCCAAACTAATGTTCCGAACGTCTTAGAATCTGAAAACTAATGAAAACCAACTATCCCATATGATAAAGTTTGTATACATAGACATACTTATAGTTTGCTTTATGTAATCTTTAAATCTGTTAAGATTATTGGTGTTTGATTAACAATTTGCATTCAATATGTAAGCATAGTTTTAGATATCTACCTTTCCGTATGTATATTGGAGAATATAGGACTTTGTTATAGGTTTTATATTGTACATTTAACAGTATCATGAAATTACTTAGTAAAGCCTAAATCGAATTAAATAATTTTGATCAGAGTATTTCTGAAAGTAGCTTTGAATAGCAGGGATATTTATAAGATTATATAGTAATACATTCACATATTTAACTAAGTTTAAAAACAAAATATATGTATATACTGCACAATCAGTGCGTGTAGATTATTGTTAACCCCTTTCAGCACCATGGCGCCTTTATCTCTACAATTCTGGCAAAACATAGACGATTTTATTCGGTTAAAAAAGAACCTATGTTATTCAGAGGGCTTATTGAGGGCTAATTTACCCCTTTGAGTCCTAGTTGTAGATCATAAGGGCAATGGTTATCAGAATATGATGATAACTACATCATCTTGCTGAAGGGGTTAACCTCCAAAGTGATTAGTCTGATTTATAGCCTAAGCTTACATGGAAAATGTATCTTTCTCTGATAATGTTTAGCCAATCTTTTCTAATGCTTGGAATTATTCGATTTTACCATGGTTATGACAATTCTTTCATAAAAGATAAAACTTTTGACATGGATCGCTCGCCATCTTGTCAGTTGCCGCTGGATTGTTGTTGTTGGATTGTGTCATAAATCACATAAAGGTTGGAAAATGACGACAGTTTCCCGCCTGAATTGAGTACTTCGCGGGAGGTGAAGTGCCTCATTTGATTTCAAGGGGGTAGTACTCGCTTTTTATGGACCCCCTTCTTCCTCATGCTTAGCATATTTGTGTTGTGGATTTAAAACGTTCGTTCCGTTAGTTTGGCGATTTTGAGACCTTCTGCCTCATTTTGTTGTCAATATTAAGACCTTTAGGTGTCGATTTATTTACTGGCAAGCGATAGTGAGCCTCTGTTTTTAGGAACCGGCCTATGGCCGGGAAATTTTTCTACCGAAAAATGTACACATTTATCCTGAAGGGGGGTCTAGGGGGTGTTTTTCTAAGCTCGATGGAGATCTAGCGAGGAAACTCGCTATATATAGACCAAAAACCAAGTACTACCCCCTTAAGGGTCGTGACCTTTATGAAGGGGCACTTGTTCCGCTACTACTATATAGCCTCGGTTCCCTCTCTGTCGTTAACCCCTACAACATGATGGCGTCGGTTTAAAAATACCATTATTTTGACGTTCATATAAGCTAACGTTAATAAGCAGATCTAACAATGAATGTGGGTAAAAACAATCTTCATTGCTACACTGAAGGAAATGAAAACATTAATACTGTTCTGTCTTTAATACCCTTAATGTAGTCTGTATATATATATATATATATCACTATACCCGGTTTCATTTCATCTGACGGTAAACTGAATCCCTTACCAATTGATTTCTCGATAACTAATGAGAAAATAAGAAACTACTATGTCTGTACTTCATAGTAGTGACACATTTTCCTAATGAACAACATATTTCGCTACAAAACCTGCATATTAGCGAATTAATCAAGATGAAGACATAGCAATTTACCGTCAGCTGGTAGAACAGAGTATAGTGTAGGCTAGTTGTCGTGCAACATTGTGTCAGAACTGTGCTGGCAATAAGTTCTTTCCTCGAATTTAAGTTGTATCCGTTCTTCCCAAATACATCCACATTTGATCTGATTTGTTTCCATTGTCCTTGTGCTAGCATCCCTTGGCATTACTCTCCCAAAATGTTTATTCTCACAAACTTAACAATCCTTTCCTATATGTGTCCTTTAAATTTTTGTTATATAACTTTATGATACGATTTACTCACATTTAACAACCTTTCGCCATCGTTACTTGTTTATACAAATGTTTAAAATATAACTAGTTCGTATTATAATATATGTACATAATTGGCCAACTCACTTGCCATTAAAAATTACAGCTTTATTTGTATTCCATTTAGTTTTGTCTATTAGCCTGCTATGCTAGACATACTGTTATTTATTGTACATTCTTGTTTCCCTTTTTTGTATTTTTATGTCTATTCTTGATTACGGCTTCACCAATAGATCTCCCAAACTAATTTATCCTATCAACATTTCGTCTTTAAACTATTCGTATTAAAGAAGTCAGTCACTCAAGATGCTTTCTGGGCATCTGAGCACTTTTCCCGACATTAAGTTCTGAGGCATTTTTTTCTGACACCATATATATATATAGAGAGAGAGAGAGCACAGTAAGACATTTTAGTTTGAGTCTAATTTGAGTTGCAAGCGAGGGGGGGGGGGGACCTCCAAAAAAAAAGAAAAAAAATTGATAATGACTGTCAAAGAGCGCCAAGTACTGTTATCATAATATAGCCCTTCGTATATTGACCTCTCACACACGTTCCTTACCCTTAGTCTCTCCTCCAGAGGTTCTTCACTCTGGCTCTCCGTAAACACCTTGCTGAAAGACCAATCGATCGCTTGTTTGTTGCTTGTCATCATTGGTAGGGGGGGGGGGGGGTAGACACTGACATCACAGGGAGAGGCACGGATCATAGTCGGGAACTTATTAGGAGCTGAGTGATGGATGTCAGGCGGTACAACAGATATATTATTTCTTTGTTTGTGTTTAAACGTGAATGAAGATTAATCTATCATCTAGGTAACCCTTTCAGCACCATGACATCCAGTCTAGTTTATATTCTGGCGAACCTTAAACGGTTATATACAGCTGAAGAAGGATCTATGTTATTTATGTGGGGTATCGATATATTATTTGCCATTTTGAGTCCTGGAGGTAGACTATAAGCTAAAGTTAACCGTCTAATGGTAACAGAATACGCCGAAAATGACGTCATGGTGCTGAGAGGATTAATATCAGTATGCACTTAGTCAAGCCTCTCGCAGGGAGTCCCCCCCCCCCCCCCCTCTTCAGGTGCAAATGAAAGTAGTGTCGTTACAGAGAAGAAATTTATTTTACCCATACTCCGTGATCGTAATATTTCCTTCACGGCAGGAGATGTTCAAGTTCATTAATGAAGTATGGTTGTGGGAGCTTTTATAGGGCCATTGTGCAGTCAGTTAAAGCTCTCTACACTTGCTCTTTAATGTGTGCGTGGGTCTGAGGCTCGAATTGTACCATGAGTAGTGAGTACCCTCTACTAGGGTAGATAGATAGATAGGGCCGTTAAAAAAGTGATCTCCCCGAACAATCACCAGAACCAGGTAGGACGATAGATGTTGGAGGGACTTGTGTGAATACAGTATATATATATATATATATATATATATAGATATACATGTACACATGCATGAGCAATTATATTTATTAATGACTCTGTAATCACGCAGGATCTTCCTCCATTATTCATCCCTTGTATTACTCTACAGATATTTCCACGGCAAATGTTTTGAGGAACTTGTTTCAATTGTACCACCTCTCCACATCTTTCCCCCTAATACTAGGGCAGCTGAAAATACCCATGAATTCATACACTCTCCATTTGTCAGAGTCACAATCTAGAACTTCCGTTATCAAAATTAATTTACCCCCAGAACTACTACTCTGGAATTCACTTCCTTGGAGTTGCTTTCCAAAATGTCCAACCCTCAACAGTATTAGTCCAATTTTTGCAAACATTTTATGAATGGAGGATGCCTTTAGGCATTATGGACCTTTTTTGTTTTTGTTTGTCCTTCCTCTGTATTGTCTCTTAAAAATAATACTAATACACAAAAAAAGGTATTGAGATGTAACTGAAGATTCTCGTGACGCGTTTGGCGATATCCAATTTGTGTCCATAGTAGAACATAGTAGGACAACCTTCCCACGCCAAAAGTCCTCTGTTAGAGGAACTTAACAACACAGCGGGAGAGGCTTGTAGGGGTAATCTCCATAGAGGCAACACTGCTGCTTGGTGGCTCTGGCTCTCCCACATTGTATTTATGACTCATGCAGTGACCATTGTTGGGAAGACTGTGAGGTGTGCCGTCCTACCTCAACACTGTTTAACCTTTTCCCCTGAAGCTGTCTTGAGATATACAATCAGCTTCAATACCCTAAACAGGAATACCATAATCCTTATCATCAGCTATGATTGCCGACGTTTCGTATTTGAACATTATGGTATATAGATTTTTGAGATTGAAGAGTGGATATCAAAATTGAATAAAGACCCTCGACTGTTGTCCAGTTTCTGTTAGTTGTGGGTTCTGTATACCTGTCTCTCCTTAAGGTAGGTTCACACATAGGCGAGTCGGAGCGCAACTCCAACGCGAGTGATGATTTTTTTGCACTCGCCAATGATTATCCCAAATTCGCCGACACTCGCCGACACTCGCACAGACTCGCGTGGACTCGCGGTGGACCGCGTAGACTCGCGAACGCGGCCAAAATTTTTGTGCAGACACAAAAATTGGAGAGTCAAGTGCGAGTAGGACGCCAACTCGCATAGACTCGCGTAGACTCGCGTAGATTCGCGTAAACTCGTGTAGACTCGTGTGACACTCATGTAGACTCGCGTGACAGTCACGTTGTACTATTTAGAAATTTGATGATCGCGAGTCTACATGAGTGTCACGTGAGTCTACATGAGTGTCACACGAGTCTGTTTATATTATCAACAAAAATCGTAGCAGCGAAACGACTGCACCTATGGCTTTCATATTTTTACCACATGTACCTTACCCTTTTGGCTTCCCACAAAAAAAATCCCAAATTCCTCCTCCTACCCACTCGCTGACTGTCGGTCCCGTCAGAAGGAAAAAATAGGAAAATCTGTGGCGGCGAAACGACTGCACCAATCGGTTCCATATTTGTGTGACAAGTCCCTTACCCTTCTGCGTTCCCCCCACCACACCCCCAACCGCCTCCCACCACCCACTTCCAGCGTATCCGTACGAAGATAAGGAAAAAAAAGGAAAATCTGTGGCGGCGAAACGACTGCACCAATCGGTTCCATATTTGTGTGACAAGTCCCTTACCCTTCTGCCTTCCCCCCACCACACCCCCAACCGCCTCCCACCATCCACTTCCAGCGTATCCGTACGAAGATAAGGAAAAAAAGGAAAATCCGTGGTTGCGAAACTACCTTACCAATCGGCTTCATATTTGTAACATGAGTCAATTACGCTTCTACCTTCCCCACACCATCCCCCAAACCACCCTCCCACCACCCTCCTACCTATACATAATAATAATGATGTGGAATATATGCAAAGGATAATTATATGATGACAAATAATAATATACAGATTGATATCCAACATGAAATATAAATAAATACAAGATATAAATTAAATAGAATATACACTCCTGTTAACTTCCTGTAGACTCGCGTTCATCTCGTGTAAACACGTGTAAACTCATGTAAACTCCTGTGACACTCATGTAGACTCCTGTGACACTCATGTAGACTCGCACTATTCGTACCCTGGAATTTGACCGTTATTTTTCAAATTTTGGCGGTGCGTGTTGGGGTCGTGTTAAACTCGCCAACACTCGCGTAAACTCGTGTAAACTCGTGTAAACTCGTGTTAAATTCGTGTTAAATTCGTGTTCTATGCGTGTTTACTCGCATCAGCTGCTACTCGCGTTGGGTTCGGGCTCCATCAACGTCGATTTGCGGCGAGTGTGACTCGCGTTGGCCTCGCCCTCCGACGCGCCTATGTGTGAACCTACCTTTACAGCCACATGAAGCATGCAAGCTATCAAGCCACCATGGTCGCCGCGCCCTGCACCCTTCCGTACAGTAAACACTTTTAACTTTGATTATCTCTTTAGTAACACTTAAGAAGCAAATCTATAACTAACACGGACTAAGTCTCGAAACTCGAGCTTTATTCAGTTGTAACTGAGGAGATTAGTTGCCTATTTTTACGAGAGGAAAATAAATTCGAAGTTGTGAAGGTAGGATAGGCCTTAAGCCCTTCTGTACCAGCGACGTCTTTTAAATGTTATTCTAGCTATATTTAGACGAATATGTGCAGTTTAAGAAGGATCAGTGGTAGTAAAAAGGGTTAAGTTAAATAGTTCTAAGCCAGTTAATTGCTAAAGGCCCTTTTAAAACTGAATAAAATCGTCTAACAGTAGCCATAATACAGTGAAAATTACGTCGCCGGTACAGAAGGTGTTAAAAGCTTGGGTGTACCATCTGTCCCCAAACAGCAGGCTCCCTCTTATCCCCACCCTACATTATCGCCTCCCGTGGACAGTGGTGCGGGGCTCGCAACAGTTACCGTTTTGCTAGATTTTTGGCGTGATAGTGGCGAATTCTTCCTTTATTGAGTCAATACTTTATGCTTTCCTCACCTCGGAGACTGGAGGAGGTTGACAGTACTGAAGACAGGAGTACATATTAATTTGTTGTTTAGTTTGTTTAGAGATAACACGTAAATAAAGAAATACAAAGACAAAGCAAACAAAGAATCTTCACACAATAATGAAAAGTATTTACAAACATCCATACTATATGGCTGTTTATAAAGAGGAAGCTAACGTAAAATAATACATACATACTTTACCTAGGTCCTGCAAATGACACTATAATAGTTCACCAAACTTCATCTATATGACATATATTCTATATATTCGTAAATACACTGCTATAGCGTGCTACAAATGATTGCCTTATTTGTTTACGAAAAAAAAAGAATACAAAAAAAAAAGAATAAGACAGTTAAGATGATCCGTAGAAAATGATATTTAGTATCATATGTAGACTCGAGTACCATAGTCTCTAGCACACTCATAAATATTCGTGGACTTCAACTATTTCTAATTATAGAAGTATATTTCTGGAATAAAATGTATGAATATAATTTGTCTATACATCGACTTCAAAACTATATATACCCGGTACTATCTATTGATAAGCAACTTCAATCCAAAAATCAATCTAGATACAGTAGTTATAATTGCATAAAGAAAAAATAGAGAGGTCCATGAATGTTTATTGGTGGGCTAGAGACTATGACATCCGAGTGTACATACATGAACGTATTCGAGGTAATATTTCTACCATTTGGGAAAGGTCAGCCAGGATATAAGTGTGGAAATATGCAGACCCATTTTCTCTAGCCCTTTCTGAGTTATAGAGGTTAGGGTTGACGACGTGTGGCCTACCTATTTGGAACAGAGTATAGCAGAGCGTGAATATGTAGACTCGTGTAGGTTGTGTGATGTACAGTAGTGCTAGTAAGTCATGTCTTAGCTGCCATTTCGTTTGGCTCTTTCTGGGCTGTATTAACCCTCTCCGATATATGACGCGATTTTGAGCCTATTGGGGATACTTTAAAGCCTGTGTTACCATCAGGGGTATCTAGAAACCTTTAGTTTAGTTACTTCAACCTCTGCAGTTGTCTTTGAGTTAGCTGTGGGCAGAAAACTAATTTTGGATAGGTAATTATAAGAGTGAGAGAACTCTATTTCTTTTTTGCTAATCTGGAAACCTCTGCGTCATAAATGCGTGAAAAGGTTAATATTTGTCAGATAGGGTGGTTAACCCTTTCATTACCGGGGAAGTCTTTTTCACTTGATGTCAGCTAAATTTAGACGATTTTATGAAGCTTAGGGAGGATATACGGTAGCTAAAAGGATTAAATGAGATAGTTAGTAGTCTTTTAATGGGTAGACGTCTTTCGTAAGCTGAATAAAATCGTCTGATAGTTGCCAGAATATCATGAAACTACGTCATCGGTACTGAAGGGGTTAAGTGTAGGGACATGTTTGCATATCTCACTCGAAATGAAGTAATCCTGTTTAGATATGGCTGCCACCAATTATTGATACAAATATAGTTGGTGCCGAGATATTACTTATTTGGCCGACTGTACCGTCCTATCTCTCCTTGTTTACGCGCGACAGATTATACACTAATCATCGGAAACACGAATTGGCTGCCACAAATTTCGTTGGAGTTGTAATTATCTTGATCCGCGGTAATCAGTTCCTTACCACCTCATTACCCCATCATTACTTACATTGCTGGGACATTAAGGGGTGGTAGTTGCTTTTACTGGATTTCCTTCTCCCTCATGTTTATCCCCATTAGTTTTGAGATTATTAAGACGTTCGTTCTATTAGTTTGGCGATGTTAAGATGTTTTACCACATTTCTTTGTCAATCTTAGGACCTTTCGTGCCATTCAGGTGTCGATTTTTCCTGTCGGGCGATAGCGAGCCTGTAATTTTGGAGGAACTGGGAAATTCTTTTACCTAAAACTGCACAAATTTATCTCGAAGGGGGTCTAAGGGGGTCTAAGGGGTGTTTTATGTTTGATGGAGGTCTAGTGGGGAAACTAAAAACAAAACAAAAAAACTATAAATACAAAAAGGCAAATATATAGAAACCCCCCCCCCTTAATGAACAACGAAGTCTGGTGACCCCATACTCTGATAGACTACACCATAGAGGCGATTGTAAGTTAACCCTTTCAAGATTATGACGCATTCTGACAGTTTATTCTGGCTATCAATAGACGATTTCAAACAGTCAAGGAAGGATCTATGGGAATTATGAGGGTAAAGACTATCTCCATTAACCCTCTGACTTGCATATACCTTTCCTAATCCGAATAAAATCGTGTAATAATAGCCAGAAAACACAAACTAAATGCGTGTCGCATTTTCTAAGGGTTAATATACTCGGTTACAGCATATTTTGAGCATTATTGAGACAAGAATGATGACGTCAACTCTCAAGATGCAATTGCTGTAGGAAGATGCAACGTCGGTATTCCTTTAAGGGGAGCTATTTAGTTTGTATGGACCACCCTCTCCCTCATATTTAGATCCATTAATTTTGATGATATATTAAGACGGTCACCCCATTAGTTTGGCGATTTTAAGACCATTCGACCCATTTCCGCGTCTTTTGTGGCATTTAGGTGTCGATATTTTCCTGGCGAGCGATAACGAGCCTGCAATTTACTAGGAACCGGCCTCTGGCCGGGGCTTTTTTCTACCGAAAAATTTAAAATTTATCTCCAAGCGGGGTCTTTAGGGTGTATATTTTAAGCTTGATAGATGTCTATGCAGCAAACTAAACACAACTATATAATAATAATAAAAGAAATATACATACAAATGCAAATACCTCCCCTTAAGTACCAAGCCCAAGGAAGTTGAAACAATACCAATATTCGTGATGGGCAGCAACAATGGAAGACAAGAAAAACCCTCAGCTGTGGAAACCTCCATTCAAAAGTGGTGAGGGCCTCGCGCGAGTTAACCCTATGCAACCTAGTTTTAGGTTCTCCTACAGTACATATGGCAACACATATAGTAGTTAATATAACCTGACCATACCTAACCAAGAACTGAGCGATCTCTGCCATACCCATAGCTTACTCTGACTGTTCCTTTTACTTCTATATTTTCTAGATCTCAAGTGACGGCGTCTCTTCCGTGGATTGACCTCCCAATCTACCAAGATTGGAAGCCAAAGCGTCACATTTTTCCTTTGCCCCTCAACTTTCTCTTCATAATTGCTGAGGGGCACAGGGCCCTGGGTGGGGCTTTGGCTTCCCGGGCGTTTCCGCATCCTCCTCGGCTCCCCGCCATGGAGTGGCTTCGGGCACCCAGGCTTTATTGTGGTTAGCAGGGAGGGTTCTGTGGGGGCGCTCGGTTATGGCCTCGGCCTTGCTCGGGGCCTTGGGGCTGTTCGGCCAGGCAGCTTGGGGAACAACAACAACAACAACAACAACCTAACCTAACTTAATCAAGTTTAACTCATGCTATTCAGTATATAAATATGTACCAAATAAATATAGAAAGAACACGAGAGAAAAATTGTATGTACAGTACGTAGAAAGTTAATACAATTTATACAATAATGACGTATGCATAGTTGTGATGAGTTCCAAGCCTGGCACTACATAAAGGTACGAAAAGAAGCTACATATACAAATACTCTGAACCAGCCTTATTGATTGAAAGAAGTATTGTTTATTGGTAAGCACACACTGAACAAGTGTGACATCAAGAAATAAACGAACAAATAAATAAATATAAATCAATATATATATATATATAGACTGTATATACATATTCATTTATTTATGTATATTCTACGGTAGTGTACACATACATACAAGTTCAAAGACCGCTTTGTCCAGAGAGAGTGTGGTTACAGTCTCACGTCATAATTGGCAGCTTTCCAGGCGACCCTGTTAAGGGCTGCATCTGTTCTCAAGTTTTTTATTTTGAGATATGACTGGAGTACCTGATCCCACATCTTTCTAGGTCTACCCCTACGTGCAAATCACCCAATGTTCATAGTCCGGCATATCTTCATCCAGTTCTGATCATCCATTCTCTCCATGTGTCCAAACCAACCATGTTGGCTTGTGTGCATCACTTCACTGATACTCCTAATGCCCAGACATCTTCTTAATTCCTCACTCGATACCCAGTCGTCCCTGAGGTTAACCCCACATATCCATCTCACCATTCTCTTCTCATTCCGTTCCTTTCTATTGATATCCTCCACTTTAACCGGCCATGCCTCTGAGGAATAGGTCATGGCACTCATAACACATGATGTATACACCTTCTCTCTAAGGTGAAGTGGGCATCCTCTCATGTTCAGGAGTGGCAGCAGCTTTATAAAAATTTCCCCCAGCCACTTTTGACTCTAGCAATGGATCCAGCTTCAGCGCCACCTATGGTGGAAACCGTATCGCCCAAGTAGCAGAATTTATTCACACACTCCAGGGCTACACTGCCGAAATCAACACTAGCAGGCGGGTCATTCAACACAAGATCTCCCTTTCACACTGCTCATTCAAAGTCTATGATTCTCATCATAGGTCCTCTAGCCCCACTATGTCTCTTGTGTAACCAGTCACTACAGACGCAACATTAAATTGAGTTACTTCCCACATACTGTACTTGGAAAGTCACTGCTTCTTTCCACAGTTCAATGCCCTACTCCACTGATCATGACCTTTGTATTATCTGTATTAACTCTTAGTCCCTTGTTTGCCATACCCTCCCTCCATTTATTGAACTTTGCCTCTGCTTCCTGCGCGCTATCTGTGATAAGAATTAGGTCACCTGCATATAATAAAGTCCCTTGACAGAGCCTCCAGGACCAAACAAACAGTAATGGGCTCAGCACTGAACCTTGGTGTACTCCAACTTTCACTGGACATTTTTCGCTCAGACCCCAATTCACTCTAACTGCTGCCTGTGATATCTCATACATTCCTGTTAATATATTAGCACAGTCACGCCAAAGTGGCGCAGGTTGACTGGCTCGACCTGCACTAAGCTCGTCCGCCTCGAGCCAATGGCAGGCCGCCGAGTCGTAGGCTGGCTGATGACGTCATCGGCTGGATGGAAGTATGATCGGCTGGTCCATGCGAACGGCCGGCAGTTGTCTCCAGGATTTCAGTGAGTGCGGTTGCTTCCGTATATCTATTAACATTGGTAGCAGAGCGTAGTTCGGGCATTATGGCTTGCTCACTGAAATGGCCTCCGAAATTAGAGCGTGATGAAGAATACGAAATGTGGAAGGAGGATGTGGGTGTTTGGTGTCGACTTACAACGATTGATAAGAAAAAGAGGGCATTGGCGATTCATCTGTCACTTTCCGGGAGGGCTAGAATTGCCTCTTCTGAAATAGATAAGGCCACATTGGAGGCCGACGATGGCGTGGAAATGTTATTGAAAAGGCTTGATGACGTATTCCTGGTCGATGAAGGTAGAAGGAAGTTTGCAGCATTTGAGGCCTTATATAGCCTACGGAGGAAGGAGAAGGCAGAGATAAAGGAATTTGTGTCAGAATTCGAACATGCGTACCACGGAGTTACCAAACAAGGATTGGAGCTTGATGATTCAGTGTTGGCCTTTATGTTATTGGCCTCCTGTGTGTTGGAGGAGAGGGAGAAGCAATTAGTCATGTCAGCAACCCAAGTGGTATCATACGCAAATATGAAGGCGACGCTCAACCGTATCTTTTCAAGTGCTGCGATGGGACTTGGCGCCCACATACAGGTAAAATCGGAACCTTTATTTGTGGGATATGATGGCAATGTTGGTGAAAGTGAGGAAGCCCTGTATGTGAGCGGAAACAGTCGAGGTAGACGTGGTTGGCGTGGACAGCAAGGCTATGAACGTGTGCGTGGTAATAGAGGACGTCAACGACAGGACAGGAGGAAGAAAAACCCAGTGGGGGCACTTGGTAAAATAACCAAGTGTGCTATTTGTGAATCAATATATCACTGGGCACGTGATTACCCTGATGCCTACGAGAACAGAGGGGGACATGGTGGGTACGATGAGGAACCAGTGAACTTATTCGTGGGCTATGTAAATGATAATGAGAGCGAAGACAAATTACTGAAACTAGTGAGTGAATCAAAAGGGTGTGCTGTCCTAGATACGGGTTGTACAAACACTGTGTGTGGTTCACGTTGGCTCGACGAGTACATACAGGGGTTGACTGACCATGAGCGCAGGCTTGTGAAGGAGGAATGCTCTAATTCCAGCTTCACTTTTGGCAATGGTATTTCCGTGACTTCCTACAAGAAAGTTATGTTTCCCTGTTGTATAGGGGATATGCGTGCCACTATTACTACTGATGTGGTGAGATGTAACTTACCGTTGTTACTGAGTAGGGCTTCTATGAAAAGAGCCAAAATGGTAATAAATTGTGAAACAAATCAGATCAAATTGAATGGAAAGAAAAGAATCGTAAATTTGAAAACCTCATCATCAGAACACTATCTGTTGCCGCTATCGGCTTGACTAGACGGGGCAGTTGGTATCACTGTGGCTCTGGCATTATCCAAAGACGGGGACCTAGAGAAGAAAGCTTTGAAACTTCATTGTCAGTTTGGACACCCTACAGCAGAGAAATTGAAGAAGCTTGTAAGGGATGCCGATATCAGGGACTCAAACCTGGAACGGAGGATCGATAAAGTGACAAATGATTGTTCAGTGTGTAGAAGGTATAAGAAACCGAGCCCGAGACCAGTGGTAGGTGTCCCGATGGCTCACAGATTTAATGAGGTGATTGCTATGGACCTTAAGTCGTGGGGCAAGAAGTATTTCTTGGTGATAGTGGACCTGTATACAAGATATTGTACATCTTTGGTTATTCATGACAAGAATACAGGCACTATTATTCGTGGGATATTTCTCAGTTGGGTTGTGTTATTTGGTGCCCCAGGAAAAATATTGTCGGATAATGGCTGTGAATTTAATAATTCAGACATGAGGTCTCTGGGTGAGTCATTTAACGTTAAGATACTGACTACGGCAGCTGAAAGCCCTTGGAGTAATGGTGCTTGTGAGGGGCTCAATGCTGTGTTGGGTGGAATGGGTAGCAAGATTTTGGCGGATTGTCCTAGCTGTAGTCTGGATGTTGTTATGGCTTGGGCTGTGGCTGCCAGGAACGCACTGTCAACCTTCTCAGGTTTCTCGCCTAACCAGTTGGTGTTTGGCCAGAACCCTGGGATTCCTGGAGCTTTTTATGATAACCTGCCAGTGCTAGACAGCGAGGCCACACCTGCTGGTATAGTTAAGGATAACCTGACTGTCCTTCATGCTGCAAGACGAGCATTTACCATAGCGGAATCTAGTGAAAGGCTGACTAGAGCACTTCGTCATAATATGCGGGAAAGCGACCCTGGAGACCTACACTACGGAGATGATGTTTACTACAAGCGTCTAGACAGTAATAAGTGGCGCGGACCTGGTACAATAATAGGGAGAGACGGGAAGCAGTTTTTGGTGAAGCACGGTGGAATGTGTATTAGGGTACACACATGTCGAATTGCCATGGCACCTACCAGTGTTGATACTGCTGCCATGTCAAATGATGAGGATGTGCCCCATTCTTCTCCCCATACTCTTGACGTACCTAGTGAACGTGGTAATGTGGTGCCTAGATTCGTAGATTCAGACCTAGACTCGGATGATGACGAACATCCTGGTGACATTGTTGATGTTGTGGGTGGTGGGGGTCAGGTTGCTGTGGAGGTCCCCTCCAGTGACATACGTCAGACGGATGCCAGTGCTATCGCCTCTGGTGTGTCTGAACGTAATGTAGTGAAAGTTAAAGTGGGTCAAAGGATCAAGGGTATTGATAAAGCGAGTGGTGAGTGGATATCAGGCAAAATTGTTAGTCGTGCTGGGAAGATGACTGGTAAATACCCCAACTGCTAAAACATTAAGAGTGACAAAGATGGTAATATTAATTGGATGGATCTGGACAAAGATCTTACGGCGTGGGAAACTGTGGACGAGGCGACAGAAATGCTTGTGTTTTTTAATACGGATGAAGTGGTGTGTGCTAAGGAAAGAGAAATTGAGAATTGGAGGAACAATGAGGTGGATGATGTGGGTCAACATGCCATATCTGTACGTTGGGTGGTCACCGAGAAGCTGAAGAATGGGAAGACTATTGTGAAGGCACGTTTGGTGGCCAGGGGCTTTGAAGAGGACACTGTAGAGCTGCAGAAGAATTCTCCCACTTGCTCAAAGGAGGCTGTCCGATTGGTGATATCCCTCGCCTCAGCTAATGGTTGGTTGTGCCACACAATGGATATACAAGCTGCGTACCTACAAGGGAACAATATAGAGCGTGAAGTGTACCTGCGACCTCCTCCCGAGTTCGACAATGGTTTATTGTGGCGTCTGCAGAAGACGGTGTATGGTTTATGCGATGCAGCCAGGCAATGGTACATGAGGGTGAAGGACCAGCTGATATGTCTAGGTGCCAAAATCTCGTCCCTGGACCCTGCATTATTTTCGTGGAATCGAAGTGGTGGAACAGAAGGTATCATTTGCATATATGTGGATGACTTCTTGTGGGCTGGTACGGTGAATTTTGAGCAGCAAGTTATAAACCAGTTGCGCAGGACCTTCCAGGTCGGGACTTCAGATTCCAAGTGCTTTAAGTATGTGGGGCTCAACGTAGTTACCACAGAGGATGGCAGTGTCACAATCGACCAGTTTCAGTATGGAGCATCATTAACTCCGGTTACGCTGAGCAAGCGTCGAGCATTAGAGAAGACTAGTGATTTGTCAGACCAGGAGAGAACGAAATATCGTGCGTTGATCGGGCAACTGAATTGGATGGCTACTCACACTCGCCCAGATATAGTGTTCGATGTGTGCGAACTGAGTGTTTCACTTCCAACGGCTACGTTGTCTGACATATTAAGACTAAATAAGGTGATTGGGCGTGTGAAATCGGATAATGTACAATTATTTATTCCGAAGATTGGACCTTTAGAAGAGTGCCACATTGAGTGCTATGCTGACGCATCATTCGCCAACCTGCAGGACCATGGGTCTCAAGGAGGCTTTATCATCTTTCTGTGCAACACTGATAATGTGAGAGGCCCTGTTAACTGGCAATCAAGGAAGGTTCGACGGGTGGTAAAGTCAACTCTTGCTGCAGAGACCCTGGCACTTTTGGATGGTGCTAGTACTGCTGTGTATGTGGCGAGTATTCTGCAGGAGATCTCCGGATGTGGGAGTATCCCTATCAAGTGTTTTGTAGACAACCGCAGCCTAGTGGAAGCCCTATACTCCTATAAGTTGGTGGACGACAAGCGTCTGCGAATTGATATATCAGTGCTTAGAGATATGTTGGAAAAAGGGGAATTAAAGGAGGTAACATGGGTGGCAACATCAAGACAACTGGCAGACTGCCTTACCAAGAAGGGGGCGTCGACGGAGCGGCTGCGGGAGGCAGTCAGTCGGGATTAGGTGTTGCCCGCAAGCAGCAACATGTAAGAAATGTAATTATGTACATTGGCGAACTTACGAATGTACATAGTTGTATGTAAAAAAAAAAAAAAATAGCGAGTGTGCTAATATATTAACAATTCCCATTATCACACGCAACAACCACTCTTTTACTCCAAGTTTTCTCATAGCTCACTGCATTACTTCCCTTGGTATCCGGTCATAGGCTTTCTCCAGGTCTACTAAGACTAAATACAGCTCCACGTTTTTCTCTAAGAACCTGAAAACTGACCTGACCTTAACAAATAATCAGAATTGAGTTGCCTAAACAAACAGTAAGCCTCTGAGCATCACTGTGCGGCCTCAGTTACCAAACAATAACAGCTGCGACATAAGTCCTCTCCAGGCACAGTTGTCCTCCATCTTAATTAAGAGAATTGTCACCTTGTGAATTGTGCCGCCGACAGCAACAATTACCTGTGACACTCAACAACTCCCTTAGTTACCGGCAGTCTGGCGGGGCTTCACACAATTCTACCTGACAAACTCCGGAGCGCGAGGGTCTTTTGTACTACCTAGATGGAATAGGTGGTTTTGTTCGTCAGATGTTCAACTGCTATTAAGGTACACTCGGATGCCATAGTCTCTAGCCCACTCTTAAATATTCGTGGACTTCACCTATTTCTAATTATGGGATCAATATCTCTGGATATGGCTTTATGCAAATAATATTATATTCATCAACTGTAAAACCATATATACTATGTATTGAAAAGCAAGTTCTATTCAAAAGTCAATCCAGTGTTGTAATTGCGTAAAGAAAAACGTAGGGTGTCCACGACATTTTGTGAGTGGGCTAGAGACTATGGCAACCGAGTTTACATACAGTATATGTATATTCTAGGCATACATATCCTGATAAATTAATAACTCATAATTTTTCTCAGTCTTTCTTTTACTCAACAAGTTAACTATGGCACACTCTCCCATAATCAATCTTGCTTACATCCTATGACTTAAACTGCTTTAAACTTAGTGTGTCCAGGCATTTTGACCCCAACGTCCCTTGAATTTGACTCGGTCACTCGTTGGGCTTTGGAGAGACACTCGTTACTGGCAACCTGTCGTTTGTCTCCTTCATACAAATAGACAAAAGAAGACGTAGACTTTGACGAACAATATATTATGTTGAGCCTGTGTTTATTCAATGTCATTATGTACCCATAGGCACTTAAATTAGCATAGTTAAATTTTACTTTGTGAAAGTCTGACGTGTAGACAATTGAACTTATTGGTAGAACCCGTAATATTCAGCGTAACCTATCCTATCCCAACCTAACCTAGTGACCAATACGAAGTTTACCAATTTCCTTTACTACTATTCCCACCTCTACCCCGCTGTGAACATGTGTTTGACCTTACACTCTCCTCACTCCCTGTTAGTGGCGTTCATTTATGACTCCGACATGATAATATACAGTATGTATGCCTTGGCTATTGACGATGCTTACACGCTAATTTGTGGCTCCATATCCGCGGTGCCTTGGACATTTAAGGGACGTCTCTCCGTGCAACACAGCCACTCATAAATTCCAGAATTTCTCATGTACAAATTATGCATTATCACTGTTTTGTGAATGCTCTCATATTTGCATAAACTAATATTGTATACATATTCTTACGTTTGATTAGTTTATCCATATATTAACTGTATATCTATGTATATCGGTAAAATACATTAACGCCTTCTGTACCGGTGACGTCTTTTATATTTTTGTTCAGCTACATTTAGGGGATTTTATGAAGCTTACAGGAAGGATATATGGTCGCTAAAAGTATTAATTGAGATAGTCTGTAGTCTGTTAACGGTTAGACGTCCTAAGCTGAATATTATCGTCTAATAGCTGCCAGAATATAGTGAAACAGACGTCGCCGGTACAGAAAGGGTTAAGGTAACAAGTAAACCTAAGGAGTTGACGTCGCTTAATGATTGGCTGTATGTGTGTATATTTTATAGATATACAGAAAATGCGTATTACAATCTAAAGTTCATTCATTCTTTGGTATTTATTGTTTGTTCGCTTATCATACCTCTCTCTCTCGCAATTTGTTTGTTCTGCTATCGTTATTCTTGCTTACCTTTCAAACCAGAACATTTCGTTTGTTCGTTTGTTATACCTCTTTTTCGTCAGTTGTATGTTATCCTATCGATATTCTTAAAATTTCTTCTTTAGTCAATCCCGTGCCCTATACTGAGAGTGGATTATGTCGGCCGCTTGTTTAGAGGCGTTCACCATCACGCCCCAAAGTTGTATTACCGACATTGATAAGGGAATGATCGTTGTGGCATTCTGGAACAAGACCCGAGTCAATATACTCAATGGATGTCATAATCTTGAAGTCTGCCAAGAGTAATAGTGGTTTGAAAGCTAATTTGTGTGTTTTGCATAATATATTTGTTATAGTCAAAATGAGGAGATAACTGAGAAGTAATGTTTGGGTTGAATGTGTTTTAACATTTACTGTCATATCTGTATAATAGTATTTCCTATATTTTCTTTTTCACAGTTGTTCCCTTCATCATTACTCTATTTTGCTCTAATTTTTTATATTTTAATTTTCACTTATTTTCCTTTATTAATTTTATACTCTGGTTTAATTTCCCTTTATTTTCTTTCACAGTTACTTCCCTTTATCATTAATATACTTTGCTCTCGTTTTCTTTCTCACAGTTATTTCCCATTTTCTTTCTCACTGATATTTCCTATTGTCTTCCTCAGTTATTTTCCATTTTCTTTCTCACAGTTATTTCCCTTTATCAATATTATAATTTGTGTACATTTCTTTGATTTCCACTTTTCCCCCCAGTTCTCCGGGACGACTTTCGCTTACAACCGGCTGCGACGCGGGTGGCGGCGGGGAAGACGGCGCTGCTGGAGTGTCTGCCGCCGAGAGGTAACCCGGAACCAGTGGTGTCCTGGGTCAAAGATGGTGTGCTGCTGGACCCGGCCACTCAGCACAGGTCAGTACGCTCGATATGTACAGTATATATAATTTCTCCATCATCTACCTGTCGGAATCCTCCACAAGACTATCAATTACTCTTCAACAATACACAAATCAACCCTTCACCTTCTCAATATTCTTGGTGCATCTTTTTCATCCAACCTTACTTGGAAAGATCATATTGCCACTCTTGCCAAAGCAGCTTCTCAGAAGTTAGGTGTACTCAACTGCCTCTGTGGGTTCTTTACCCCCGCACAGCTTTTGTTCTGTATAGGGGCACAGTACGCCTACATATTGATTATTGTTCGCATGTGCGGGGAGGTTCTACCCATACCACACTTCTCGAAAGAGTGAAGTCAAAAGGATTTCTCCTCATCAACTCATTTCCTCTTACTAGTTCCCTACAGTCTCTTTCTACGCACCAAAATGTTGCATCTTTTTCACTCTTCTATCACTATTACAACAATCTATGTTCTTCAGAGCTCTCTCAGTGCAAAACCCCACCCTAACGGCGAGTGTGAGGCACCCGACTTTCAATTGTGAAGTCGAGAACTCTCTCCCTCAATAAATCTTTCTTTCATCCTATAACTTAAACTCCTTTAAACTTTGTGTGTTCAGGCATTTTGACCACAACGTCCCTTGAATATGGCTCTCTGTCCCTCTTTTGACTATGGAGGAGACACTCATTACAGGCAACCTGTCTTTTGTCTCTTTCATACCGGTACACTTATAATAACAAAATATATATATTGTATTGTGTGTGTGTTGTTGCAGGTACCGTGTGGTGGACGGTGGGAGCTTGGTGATCAGTGGGGTGCGGGTGTCGGACTCAGGACAGTATGTTTGTAGAGCCAGGAACGTGTTTGGTCACAGGGAAACTCCGGCCGCTTCACTCTCCGTATTAGGTACGTCTTGCATTATATCCAACAAATCCACTCCGACAGCTTCCTCTCTCTCCAACATTTCTTCTTCCCTTTCAACACTTTGTAAAACCAATCCAACCACTTCCTCTCTCTCCAACACCTCTTTTCACCTTTCAACACTGTTCGGAAAGCCACTCCAACAGCATCCTCTCTCCCACACCTCTTCTCCTCTTCCAACGCTCTTCAGAAAGCCACTCAAACCGCTTCCTCTCTATCCCACCTCTTTTCACCTTTCAACACTGTTGGAAAGTAGATACGAGGTGCCGTTGTAAAGGCTTATACCTCAATACCTTCACCTGACCTGACATACATACATATACTGTATATGTATCATTATCTGGCTATTAATATTGTACTCTGTACATTTTCCCAAATGGCAGTTTTATACAATCCTAAATGCTATCTTAATTATGAGTGATTATGATACAACTATTAATATTTGCCTGGTCATCAAACTTATGATGTTTGGGTGTACTGTTTGCAGTGTCGCCGCACCTGGTATCATCGTCAGGCACAATAACAGGCGCTGCTGGAGCTACTATAGAACTGGTCTGTAGGGTCGGTGGTGACCCCCCTCCAGAAGTATTTTGGCGTCGTGTAGGTCCCCCTGGAGATTTGCCTCTAGGGAGGATGGCCTTGGAAGAGAACAGCCAGGTACTGAGGATCCACCATGTTGCACCAGAAGATCAGGGGGTTTATTCCTGTCAAGCCGAGAATCCTGTTGGCTCCGTTGCTGCCAATATCAACCTCAACGTCCATTGTGAGTTGTCCTAAATTAATGTATTATCATCGTACCGAGAAATCATGTTCTATTCATATATGGGTTATTACAATATTAGTTAAAGTCGCATTCATATACTGTATGCTTTGCTAAAAACATGTTCTGTTATTTCAGGTTTGCATAGCTAAATCTCATGAACCAACTACGCCTACCATGTACCCTCCCCCCAGGACTCTATGAGTGTGGTATCATTTTGTTCATGAGACATACTGAACACTTTAAGCGATGTTAACAGAACATTCTTAGGGATCGAACCGAGTTATGGCCGATTTTCCAAGATGGCGACCATACATTTTGGAAAAGCACCAGTATCAAAACAAAGTCATATAAATCGCACTCAAATGCCTGACCAGTGGTCAGATGTCTGTTTTTTAAGTAAAATGATGAATATAGATATAATTTCTCTCAAAATATTGAAAAAAATAATATTGCAGCCTAGCATAATCCAAGATGGCCACCATTAAAGAAACTAATTTTTAGCGATTTTCGTGAAAACATTCTTTCCAGTTTGCTCTACTACTATCAAATTGAACCAATTTTAATATTTAAGGTTGTGAGACCCATCTCCTATGATAAATAACTAGTTTTGAAGCCATCAGTAGTGACTAAATGGAATATTACTAGCTAAACACTCTTTCATCAATAATAAATGCACTGAACTATCCAACTCTAGCTGTTCCCAAGCTTTCTGGCATCTAGCCAAAAACCTCTCCAACAATTTCTCTTCCTCGTCTTTCCCTCCCCTTTTCCACTCTGATGGCACAACCATCACTTCTTCCTCTGACAAAGCTAAACTCTTCGCTCAAACTTTTGCTAGAAACTCAACCTTGGATGATTCCGGTGCTATTCCTCCCTCTCCATCCTCCTCTCTCTTACTTATGCCTAATATCCTAATCTCTTCTAAAGATGTACTTTCTACCCTCTCTGGGCTTAATACTAATAAGGCGTACGGTCCGGACGGTGTTCCTCCTGTTGTTCTCAAAAACTGTGCTTCCGTGCCGACTCCCTGCCTAGGCAAACTCTTTCGTCTCTGTCTATCCTCTAACGTCTTCCCTTCATGCTAGAAATTTGCTCACATTCAACCTGTCCCAAAGAAAGGTGACCGCTCTCAACCCTCCAACTATCGTCCAATTGCTCTCATCTCTTGTCTTTCTAAAGTTATTGAAACTATTCCTACTTCCAAATTTCTTAAGCATTTCTCTTCTCATAATCTGCTCTCAGATCGCCAGTATGGCTTCCTTAAGGGTCGCTCTACTGGTAATCTTCTTTCATATCTTACTAACTCTTGGTCATCCTCCTTTCGGGAATTCGGTGAGACTTTTTCTATTGCACTAGACATATCAAAAGCCTTCGATAGAGTCTGGCACAGATCTTTAATTTTAAACTACCCTCCTTCGGTTTCTATCCCTCCATCTGTGCCTTTGTCTCTAATTTCCTTTCCGGCCGTTCCATAGCCGCGGATGTGGATGGCCATTGTTCACTTCCTCACCCTATAAACTCTGGTGTTCCCCAGGGCTCTGTCCTATCTCCTATTCTCTTTCTAATTTTTATAAATGATCTCAACTGTACCTCAATTCCCATCCATTCATATGCAGACGACTCAACCTTACACTACTCCATTAGTTTTTCAGAATGCCCCAGCCAGCAAACCCTCAACGACAAACGTAATGAGGCCATAGAACTCTTACATTCTGATCTAAATACTATCTCCAATTGGGGCAGAGAAAACCTTGTTACCTTTAATGCTTCCAAAACCCAATTTCTCCATCTATCTACCCGTCAGGATCTCCCAGCGGACTATCCCTTGTTCTTCAACAATACACAAATCAATCCTTCATCTTCTTTCAATATTCTTGGTGTCTCTTTTTCTTCTGCTCTCAGTTGGAAGGACCATATTACCAGTCTTGCTAAGGCAGCCTCCCAGAATAGTGGAGCAGATAACTGCAAATTTCAGGAGAATCGTTCATTTCCGGAAACAAGCACCAAATTTGCCACACATACTCCTTGGGGATTGCTCTTTTGATAAAACCCGTTAGCCACCTACAAATTAAAGATGGCGGCCATTTTTCAAGATGGCCGCCATTGAATATACAGAAATATTGCATTTCGCAATACAATCGCAAAGACTTGTCTTTTTGCAATTTGCGATTTTATTGCAAAATGCAATGTTTCTGTATATTCAATGGCGGCCATCTTGAAAAATGGCCGCCATCTTGAATTTTTAGGTGGCTAACGGGTTTTATCAAAAGAGCAATCCCCAAGGAGTATGTGTGCCAATTTTGGTGCTTGTTTCCAGAAATGAATGATTATTCCAGTTATCTGCCCCACTAGAAGCTGGGTGTGCTCAACTGCCTTAAGGGGTTCTTTTCCCCTGCACAGCTTCTTGCTCTGTACAGGGGCATAGTGCGTCCTTGTATTGAGTATTGTTCACATGTGTGGGGAGGTTCCTCTCACACCGCTCTCCTAGACAAAGTTGAAAGGAAGGCCTTTCGTATCATTAACTCCCGTCCCCTCACTAACTCTCTGCAATCTCTCTCTGTCCGCCGCAATGTTGCATCTCTCTCGCTATTCTATTGCTACTATAATAATCAGTGTTCCTCAGAGCTTTCCCAGTGTATACCACCTCCTTTACGTAGGGCACGTGGTACCCACCTTGCAACTCAATCCCACCCCTACTCTGTGCAACTCTCCAACCCAAGAGTGAAACGTTACTCTCAAACTTTCTTCTACTCAACAGCTGAGCTCTGGAACTCTCTCCCAGAATCAGTCTTTCCCTCTTCCTATGACTTAAATTGCTTCAAACTCCGTGTGTCCAGGCATTTTGGCTCGAACATCCCTTAATTTTGGCCCTGTCACTCTTTCAACTATGGGGGGGGGGGGGGGGGGGGAGAGATTGGGCGCTCGTTCTGCCTTTTGCCTCCCTCAATCACATAGAAGAAAAAAAACACACATACCATAAGCACCGCACTCGGACAATATTTCCCGATCACTGTGGTTATGATGATTAAACTTCATTATAGTTGACCAGTTGTTTATTTTTTCTTAATATTGGTACAATATTGCAGACAAAATGAAACTGTTTCCGGTATATTTTGCTATTAATGCTAATAATTATTATATTTCTACTTGTAGAATTTGCATTATTATCTACATAATTCCTCAATAAATCAACACTTAGAATTCTTATTCAATGTTTTTTTTTGTACTGATCTTGTAGAACTATTATTCATTACAATTGTATCTGATTTGTTTCATGTCTTTTATTGTTACATAAGATTAATCAGTTTCAAATTTAAGAGCTCGTCCTACACTAAACCTTCAGAACAAAAGCTTTTTTGAACTAACGAGCATTGAGGAAAGGTATAATTATAACATCGTTAATTTTGTTATACAAATAACTAATAATGACAAGCTGTCTATAAAACATGAGTGGTATGCCTACTTGAAAAAAACTCATCTGATTAACCCACTGAATCCCAGCTAGTTAATAATAAATATACACCCCAGGTTGTAAAATTGTTTTTTTTCCAGAAAACACCAGGAATGGGTTACAAATGAAGGAAACCCCACAAAACAACGATCCCCTAGGGCCTAGGTCATTAAGGGGTCCTACGGTGCGCCCGAAAGTCGGAATTAACATGGGGAAATGGGTAGGCAAAAACAGGCAAAAACAGGTTTTTGCGCGCTCACGCGCACGCGGTTGGACTTTGAGAGTTTTCAAAGTTTACTTTGGGGTTTGGAGAAGGGGACATATCACCAGTAATGAGTACAAGGAGTAATTCTCTATGATCTTTAGGTAGTAAGTCGTCTTTCAATTCAAGGTCTCTTGCTGTTGGGGGCCAAGTGCCAGCATCTGATTCACTGAATTACTTCTTAATGCTTGAATGTATATGCAACACAACTTCCTTCATCTTATCTGGGTGCTTGAGTTCATACGTCTTCTGGATTAGCTGTTCCAAATCTATAGAGGAGGCATACACCAAACAGGACTGATACTTCCCTCGGCTCTTCAGTTGTACAGAAGTCAGTTGTTGTCCATATGTTTTCAAGCGTTTCTGTTTTAGGTTCTCGTTTCTGTAATTGGGGTTTGCATATGTTGCAGAGTGAGTTGTTTGACTTGAACGTTGGGTTAAAACAAGGGTGTGTGATGTCCCCGTGGTTGTTTACTGTATATATTGATGGAGTCATGAAAGAAATGCAAGGAAGAGCAGCGGATGTTGCTGTATCGCTGATAAGGGAGGGAAATGAATGGACGCTAACTGTACTGCTGTTTGCTGATGATACAGTTCTGATGAGCGATGATAATGAATGGGAGTTACAGGTTCTGGTAAATATGTTCGGAACAGTGTGCGAAAAACGGAATCTGAAGGTAAATGCGGGGAAGAGCAAGGTTATGGTCTTCGAAAGGGGTGAAGCCACAGAGTGTGAGGTGAAGCTGAACGGTCAGGCTATGGATATTGTCAGCTCATTTAAGTATCTGGGCAGTGTGTTGAGTAAAGATGGGACTATGGATGAAGAAGTGCAGGAGAGGGTGCAACAGGGGAAGAGGGTTGTAGGAATGCTGAAAGCAGTAAGACGAAACAGGGTGGTCAGTGTGGAAGTGAAGAAATCCTTGCATGACAGTGTGGTAATCCCAACACTGATTTACGGAAGCGAAGCATGGACGTTGGTGGAGAAACTCAGACCAAGAGTGAGAGGGATGGAAATGAGTTACTTAAGAAGTGCGTGCGGAGCTACATGGAGGGATAGACAGACGAATAAGGAAGTAAGAAGGAAGTGGAACTAAGAGGGTGTACGAGAGCGTGGTGGAAGGACAAAGAGGGAGAGGTAAACCGAAAGAGAGGTGGAAGGACTGAATGAGGAAGTATATGGATGAAGGTGGTGCTGCTGGGAGGAGAAGCATAGACTGACTGGGGAAAGAAATGCATGGGGGCGGTTCGTTCGTGGCCACCCCTTTGGGGATCACGGCATCAGGCATAAGATAAATAGATGGATATGTTGTTGTGTTTAGGCTTTGAAGTACTTATTTATCTATCTATCTATCCATTGCCTGATGCCGTGATCCCCGAAGGGGTGGCCACGAACGAACCGCCCCCATGCACCTCTGTCCCCAGTCAGTCGACGCCCCTCCCCCCAACCAGCACCGCCTTCGTTCATGTACTTCCTCACTCCATCCTTCCACCTCTCATTCGGTCTACCTCTCCCTCTCTGTCCCTCCACCTCGCTCTCGTACACCCTCTTAGTCATTCTCTCGCTTTCCATACTTTCCATATGGCCGAACCATCTCAAGTTGTTCCTTTTCACACTTTCCATCACATCTATCTCCACACCACACCTCTTTCTTACTTCCTCATTAGTCTGTCTATCCCTCCATGTAACTCCGCACGTACTCCTTAAGTAATTCATTTCCACTGTTCTCACTCTTGGTCTGAGTCTCTCCACCAACGTCCATGCTTCGCTTCCGTAAGTCAGTTTCGGGATTACCACACTGTCATGCAAGGACTTCTTCACTTCCATACTGACCACCCTATTTCTTGTTACTGCTTTTAGTGTTCCTACAACCCTCTTCCCCTGTTGTACCCTCTCCCGCACTTCTTCATCCATTATTATTAATCAGTTCAGATAATTGCACGACATCTTTCTTCTGAATTACTTTCTGTTAATAATCTCACATACACTGTCATATACCTGCGTGTGTGCTGCTTCCATACCCAATTGACGATCCTTGTTTTCTTTGTCTGTGTTGAGCCACTTTTCTGGTTTACAGGTGTATTCTTTGCAGCAGCTAGCATGAAACTGGGCCTTACAGGCAAACCGATCGTATCCTTTGATTTTCTTTATCATATGGTAGTCCTGTTTACATTCTGCTGCTTTGAGTATTGAGCCACCACCACCAAACTCAAATTTAGTCAATGGTTCAGTTATCCAAACTCCTGATCTTATAACTTTATGTCGACCTGCCTTCTCGCAAAATATGCATTCAGCACTGAATATACACTTGCTTGAAGACTTTCTATATGGCTCCCGTGATGTTGATGGTTGTTCCGTTGGAGGTTGTTGACGGTGGAGATTGGCAATAAGCCTCTGGTAGCAATCTCGGTGGTACCCCATCTGTAGGTCTCCATCTGGTATTTTGGCACAAACATCATACATACGGTAAAGTGAGTTTATAGGCTGTCAAAGTTAGAGTTTGTGTACTTCATGGAGTTTCTGGAATCTGTCTTCTGGATTAGCTTGGACTGACAATAAGGAGAACTTCTCTGATGTGCTACTAAGGAAGTGTATTATACATTTTGTTACTGAGCCACCTATTCATTTTCGTTCATGAAATATCTAAAACAACAGAATAAAGTTCAATTATCAAAGTAGAGCCCACAATGGTGTAAATTAAATTGATTGGGAAATATGGTCAGTGAGCGATCCTTATGGTAGGTGATATAACTAGCTAGTAATATATTCCATTTAGTCACTACTGATGGCTCCAAAACTAGTAATTTATCATAGAAGATGGGTCTCACAACCTTAAATATTAAAATTGGTTCAATTTGATAGCAGTAGAGCAAACTGGAAAGCATGTTTTCACAAAAATCGCTAAAAATTGGTTACTTTAATGGCGGCCATCTTGGATTTTGCTAGGATGCAATATTATTTTGTTCAATATTTTGAGAGAAATTATATCTATATTCATCATTCTACCTAAAAAACAGACATCTGACCACTGGTCCGGAATTTGAGTGAGATTTATATGACTTTGTTTTGATACGGGTGGTTTTCCAAAATGTATGGCCGCCTTCTTGGAAAATCGGCCATAACTCTGTTCGATCCCTAAGAATGTTCTGTTAACATCGCTTAAAGTGTTCAGTAAGGTCTCCTGAACTAAATTATACCACACTCATAGAGTCTTGGGGGGAGGGTGCATGGTAGGCCTAGTTGGCTCATGGCCTATATACTCCAACTATTATTATTATTTTTATTTTAGATCATAATATACCTTGTTTATTTTTTGACAGCCCGCCCCTTTATTACTGTGACGCCACTTGATGCTCGTGTTGGTATCAACGGAACAGCGTCTTTTGAGTGTGCCACCTCTGGGTCCCCCCCGCCCACCACCTACTGGACCCATGAAGGTTCTGGGGACATGGTTGAGGCTGGCCAAACCTGGAGCGGCGGCCGATGGTCTGTAGATGCCAACAACACACTGACGGTGCGGGGAGTGCGTCGCCAGGACCAGGGTTATTATGTGTGCTCGGCCGTTGGAGTGGCTGGCTCTGCTCTTGCCCGGGCCCACTTAGAAGTACAAGTTCTAGCCGACATGCCACCACCTCTCATTGCACTAGCTTCTTCTAATCAGACGTTACCTCTGGGCACGGAAGGTGAAATGCCTTGTGCAGCACAGGGCACTCCAGAGCCTACTGTGGTTTGGCAGCGGGCGGGTATGGCCATACAGCCAGATGCTCGTACAACCATCACTCCTCTTGGCACTCTGCGAATAAAAGGTAAGTTCAGACTTTTGAATAATCTGCATGATGGCTATGTTAACTAGAACTAAAGTTGTCTTTATTATTTGTCCATATATTTATATGTATGAGAGAGAGAGAGAGAGAGAGAGAGAGAGAGAGAGAGAGAGAGAGAGAGAGAGAGAGAGAGAGAGTGAGAGTACAAAGGAAATCAAGCAACAACATATCTAGTGACCCTTCTAGGTTACTTGTTCTCCAAAACACTGAGGATCAAGTGTCCAAACAGTGGTTTAGAGTGGGTAAGGGAACATTGGAAAGGGAACTACTGCCCTGGAACTAATGTCCGTGGCAGGACTAGGAAGTTAGTAGGGGACATATGGGTTAGTAACTGAGGGGAGGATAAAATAAAGTTATTCATTTACAAACGCAGTCAGTCGTGGGTTTGATGCGAGATATTTGTCTAGGCGGAGTTTAAATGATTCAACGGTGCTGCAGTCTATAACGTCTCGGGGAAGCCCATTCCACAAGTTGACAACTCGATTGAAGAAGAAATTCTTAGATTCGTGTGAGTTAAAAGATTTACCAATAATTTTGCAACCGTTTCCCCGCGTGTAGTTAGATTGGTCGATAGTGAAGTACTTACTACAGTTCATATTATCGATGCCTTTGATGATTTTGAACACTTGAATTAAGTCACCTCTTAATCTGCGCTGGGTTAAAGGAAATAGATTTAATTCTCTAAGACGCTCTTCGTATGGTTTGTTCTTTAGGCTAGGTGTCATTTTGGTAACTCTACGTTGAACTCGTTCTAGCTTGTTTATGTCTTTTTGGTAATAAGGGCACCAGCATTGAACGCAGTATTCCAGAAGAGGGCGGACTAAGGAATTGTAAAGGGTTAGGATAACGTCTTTGGATTTATGCTCAAATGACCTGCCTATAAAGCCAATTATTTTGTTTGCCTTCTTAACAACTTCTGAACATTGTTGACTCGGTTTTAGGTTACTCGATATTGTTACTCCCAGATCGGTTTCTCTGTTTACATTCTTAAGCTGAGTGCCATTCATCGAATAGTTTGCTTTCTCATTTAGGTATCCGATATGTAGTACTTTACATTTATCCGCACTGAAACTCATTTGCCAAATTTGGGCCCAATGTGACAATTCATCTAGATTGTGTTGCATATCGTCAACTTGATCTTTTGAGAGTACGCTATTTGCAATTTTTGTATCGTCAGCAAATTTTGAGATTGTACAGGTGAGACCCTCATCTATGTCGTTGATGTAAATTAGAAAGATAAATGGTCCTAGTACCGATCCCTGGGGTACCCCGCTACTTACATTGGTCCATTTAGATGCCTTACCGTTTATGACTACTCTTTGCTTTCTGTCGCTGAGCCAATTTTCTATCCATTTCAACACACCGTCTTGTATTCCATGCGCTTTTAGTTTTAGCAGTAAACATTTGTGGGGAACTTTGTCAAAGGCCTTATGAAAATCAAGGTATATAATATCTACAGCTTTACTCTCATCGTAGAGGTTGAGGATATCGTGGAAGAAGTCTAAGAGGTTTGTTAAACAGGAACGTTTTTTACGAAAGCCGTGTTGAGTATCTTTAAGTATGTTATTTTCCTCTAAGTGATTTACGAGTCTGTATCTTATGACCGTTTCTAGCATTTTACATACAACTGAGGTTAAGCTAATTGGACGATAGTTACTGGGTAGGGATTTGATGCCTTTTTTGAATATCGGTGTTACGGTGTTACGTTGTCTATCTTCCACTGATCAGGCATAGTTCCAGACTGCAAGGATTTATTGAATAGTAATGTCAGTGGTTTGGAGAGCTCATCCTTAGCTTCCTTTAGAACTCTAGGCGAGATTGTATCAGGTCCAGGCGTTTTATTTACCTTGAGTTTATCTAAACAATTCAATACTTCTCTCTCTGTAACGGTGATATTGCTTAGAACATCTGAATTATCAATCTGAATCGGCGATGGTGTAGGGATATGACTGAGGTCTTCTGTTGTAAAAACTGATGCAAAGAAGGTATTGAGGGCATTACTCATTTATACTTCGTCTTTGGTGTATTCTCCATTTTCATCGACTAACGGTCCAACAGTTAAAGTAACTACTTTTTTCTTTCTGATATAACTACAGAATTCTTTCGGGTTTGTTTTACTTTGATTCGCAATATGTAACTCTAGGGTCTTTTTATTTTGCTTAATTAACTTTTTGGCTTTGCGTCGTAGCTCTACAAATTTCACCCGTTCTTCGTCATTTTGTGAGGATTTTAATCTATCATTAGCAAATTTTTTAGCAAGCAGGCAGTTTGAAATATCTTTATTCCACCCATTTGGGCTTTTTATTATGTCCTGGACGCCGTATTTTCGATGGTATGCAGTCTTTCACTGCTTTTAGGTAAGTGGTTTCGAATAACTTCCAAGATGTATTTATGTCGTTATTGTTAATTAAAACGCTCCAGTCAGTTTCTTTAAACATAGCTCTAAGTTCATGAAAGTTTGCTTTCTTGAAATTAGGGACTTTTTCGATGCTACTATTTAGTTCTTTACTAGTAAAGTTTAAAGTGAAAGTTATCGTACGATGGTCGCTGTTAGTGAATTCATCACCAACATTCAAATTCTCTATTAATTCTTCTTTTGTTGCAAGTACAATGTCAAGAACGTTATTACCACGGGTCGGTGTTCCAACAAATTGATAAAGCGAACTCTCTTGCAAGTTCGTATACAAGTCATGTCCGGAGTGTGAAGTAAGAGTATCGCCCCACTTGGTCACAGGTAAATTAAAGTTGCCAAAAAATATGGTATCTTGTGAGTTACTTACATCTGCAATTTGTTCATAAATTTCTCGGTCAGTTTGCACTGATTGAGCTGGAGGTCTGTATATTAATGCAAGTATTATTTTTGTACCTTTATTATTCTTTATTAGCACAAAAGATGTGTCGACGTTCACAATTTGAGGTTTTGACAAGAGGGTCGGGTTAAGACTTTCTTTGATATAAAATAAAACGCCACCTCCAGAGAGAGAGAGAGAGAGAGAGAATTAATAAATTGATAGGTATGGATATGTAAGGAGGAAGAAGTACTATATATTTGTATGTTATATTTTTCCAGAGCTGAAGATGACGGACACGGATGTGTACACCTGCACGGCCTCCTCTGAAGCAGGTGAAACAACTTGGACTGCCTCATTAGTAGTAGCTAAACCTACCAATCCAAATGTAGCCTTCTTTAAAATCCCCGATGAAGGCTCCTTACCTGAAGCTCCCGGCCAGGTAACAGTGTTGGGGGTTAACACAACAGCAGTTTCTCTAGGGTGGCGGAGAGGTCGGCCGGGCTTGTCATCTTTATTGGGTTACACGGTACAATTATGGAGTCCAGATTTGCGGGGTCCTTGGACAATAGGACCTACTCAACAGACAGCCACCTCCAGTCACACACCCACACCTGTATCTTTATCAGTCACTGATTTACAGCCAGAGACGCGTTATATGTTTGTAGTACGGGCTCGAAACTCCCATGGAGTGTCAAGGCCGTCACCTGTCACTCATACTGTGCAAACTTTATCTAAAGGGGCGGGAGCAGCACCCCCACTGCACGAACTGAGAGCAAGGTTGTCACAACCAGCTGTACGTCTTGCTAGCGTGGAGCCAGCCTCTGCTGCCTCGCTCCGAGTATCTTGGCAATTATTGATTGATGCAGATCTTCTGGAGGGTGTATGTGTGAGGTACCGACCATTGGAGACCCAACATGGTAGACCTGCTGGTGGCCTCAGTGTAGAGACTGTACTTCTACATGCCGATGGATCCCCACCAACCTCTCACATAGTCAGTAATTTAAGGCCTGCCACCTGGTATGAAGTGTTTGTAGTTCCCTTCTACCGGTCAGTAGAAGGTCAGCCCACGTCCGCAGTCCGAGCCACGACCCTAGAGGCGGCCCCAGCTGTACCTCCACTTGGCCTACACTACTCTTACGTCAACATCTCCACCGTCCGCATCACCTGGGACCCCATACCCTCACATTACTCCAACGGTCGCATCACTGGATATAACTTATTGGTAAGTACATTACACCACTGGATTTAATATTTTATAATTGTTCTGCAGCATATTCAAGCACCATGTTCTTGACTCAAGTTTATTATATAATTTCCCTGTCATATTCTATATATCTGTTTGTGTGTATGTGTGTGTGCAAGAGAGAGAGAGAGAGAGAGAATATTGATACATAATTATAGACTAATACTACTGCATAATTGATCTCCCCTTAGGTGTCCAACTCCCTGGACAAGAGCCAGGTAGTGATGAACACGACGGTGAACAGTACCTGGACCCTGGTGCCTGGGCTCCTGACTGGCACCCCTTACCTGGTCACTCTGAGGGGGGTCACAGCGAGGGGCCCTGGACCCCCCACCTCCCCCCTCAACCTTACCCTGCCCCAAGACACCCCCTCCCACACCCTGGACATCACAGAGTCCTCCTCCCTGGACAGCAACACCTACCTCATTGTGGGCATTACTCTGGTGGCGGCCATACTCTTTGCGGCCTTGGCCGTCATTGTTGGCTATATTTATCGCCGCAGAAGAAAGAAAAAAGGGAAGCAACACTCCTCTAAAGGTAAAGACAATAAGTTCCGTGCATGATGGAATACAATTATAATAATTGTGTTGTACAGTTGGAGTCAAAGTTCATAAGTACATGTTCTGACATCCTTATAGTTCTGACCTAAAATGTTGTCTAGTTTTATCCTAAGTTAATCATATATAACTATTATAGTCAAGCTTATTTCAGGTTAATTAGATATTACATTAATTTGATAGCATGTATATATTCAGGAACATATCTCATAGCTGGTAGTGGTCGACTAGAGACAGACAGAGACACAATTTGATAGTGGAGATAGAAAACAACTATATATATTGCATTCATAACTTTATCTCAACTCTACATACATGACAGCATATCTAATTATTATTATTATATAATCCTCCCCTTGTTTTTCATGTCTACTCTTCTTTATTTAAATTATCATCATCTTAGAATAAACAACTGTTTTTTTGATCTGGTTACTGGTTCCCTCCGTGTTTCATGAGTTTGGTTGGTACTGATGTAGTAGTAGTCTGTTCTCAGAATCCGTTCTCCCTGGTTCCTTTTGTGTTTTTCTATCTATTTTCTATCTATCTATATGCTCAAGCCCAATCCCCATTTTGGGGGTAGCCGACTCAAGACAGAGCAAGAACAGGAAAAACACAAAAACAACATTAAACAACAAATAAACACAGATAAAAAGCACAAACTCACACACATTTGTAGGTAGTAGGGGTAGGCAGCCCCGCCCAGGGAAGTACTACCGCCAAGGTTTCGGGAGACTCAGGGAATAGCCTGAATTCCATTTTCTCTCCCAGGCCTTGGTAGCTGGATACATATCTTTCTGCCTCACACATCAGGGGTATCAGGAAAACCCTCTTTATATAACATACACATCCAACTTCACGACATTGCCCTACATTGCTATCCTCTATCCATAAAACACTACTCTTCCCACTACATATCATACATGTAACACCATACACCTTACCCAATAAATATGGCAGTACAATTGTTAAGAGCAAACCTGGTGGTCCCTCGGATAACCACCCCCGGCAGGGTTGGGTCATTGACACAGGGCCCTCCCGGTCGTCATCATGCGACTGTGTCGAGAGCATTGCAACGTCCCAAAGCTGCTCGTCGGTGCAGCTTTTTCTTTAGCAATATAAGGGGACTTCACTCTAACATCAATTCTGTACACCAATTTCTTCAAGCAGAATCCCCTACTCTCCTTTTTTTGACAGAGACTCAAGTAACATCCACATCTGACACGTCTAGATTTAATTTTCCAGGTTATCAACTGCTCCAAAATTTCAGACCTAAAGGAGGTGTATGTTGCTTCGCAAAATCTGAAATTGCCCTGGAGGAGGTTACTAGTTTCAATTGTCCCTATTTTGATTATTCTATATACAAATTAATTTCTGCTGGTAAATTTAAATACATATGTTGCATCTACCGTTCCCCAAATACTCCTCCAGAGCAAAGTCTTTTTGATTCTCTGTCCTCACAACTCAGTGTCCTCAACTTAAATGCTTCTTCTGAAATCACTGTGTTGGGTGATTTTAATGTCCATAATGTTGAATGGCTCACTCATTCAGCCAGGACTGATGATGCTGGTCTTGAATGTGAGCTATTTGCAGACTCATTTAATCTCACTCAACTAGTCAACCAACCCACCCGTGTACCAGATAATCCTAATCATAATTCCCACCTACTGGACTTATTTTTAACAACCAATTCAGAAAATTATGATGTTACAGTGAGGTCCCCGCTTGGATCTTCTGATCACTGTCTGATACAGGCCACCTGTCTATCACCTACCACACCTTCCCACTCTGAACCTGTTTTGGTGACTAAATGGCATTACGATAGGGCAGACTGGGAGGGTCTTCAGGGTTTCTTTATTGATATTCCCTGGACCTCTTTCTTTTCTGATGATGCACACTCCACCTTGAGCCACATACAAGATTTTGTAAAAATTGGAATGGAAACTTTTATTCTTCATCAAAAGTACAGTAAAAGATCTAATTCACCTAAATGGTTTGACCATAATTGTGCTAGAGTAACTGAACAAAAAGCAATAGCCTACAATGCATACACAAGATCAAAACTCATGAAGCCTTTAATTACTTTAGAAACATCAGAAATCATGCCAAAACTGTATTAAACCTAACTAAATCAAACTTTCTCCACAAGCAGGCAAATAAACTTCTAAATAATCCAAATGATAACAAAATATTTTGGTCTACTCTTAACTCATTTAAATCCAACTTCACTACTGCTTCATCCATTCCACCATTAAAATCTCCGACTGGCAATCTTGTAAGTGACCCACGAGGTAAAGCTAACCTTCTTGCGGATATTTTCTCCACCAACTCAACCTTAGATGAAATAAATCAAGATGTCCCTGTACTTAATTTTAATTCGCCTGAAATTCCCTCACTTAAGATCCACACCAGACATGTCAAAACTATTTTGCAGAATCTCTCAGTAGATAAGGCTCCTGGTCCAGATGAAATTCCTCCAATAGTACTTAAGAATTGCTCCTTGGTGCTCGCTCCTGTATTGGCAAAAATTTCCGTCTGTGTACTCATACCTCATGCTTCCCAGTACCCTGGAAAGAAGCAAACATCCATCCAGTTCCTAAAAAAGGTGCCTCTTCAGATCCATCAAACTACAGACCAATGGCTATAACTTCCACTCTTGGTAAAGTCTTTGAAATTATATTAAATAATCACATAATTAAGCATCTTGAGAATAATAAATTAATCAGTGATAGGCAATATGGTTTTAGACGATGTCGATCAACTGCAGACATGCTTTGCCTTCTTACGCATCAAATCAACCAAGCTACAGACTAACATGGTGAAACACATACAATAGCACTGGATATATCAAAGGCATTTGATAGAGTCTGGCATCAATCCTTATTGTCGAAGATGTCACACTACGGCCTTGCATCATTAGTTCCACTAATTTCTTCTTATCTTCATAACAGAAAAATACGTGTAATGGTAGATGGCCTTTATTCTCAATTTCACTCAATAAATGCTGGTGTTCCCCAGGGATCAGTTTTGGCCCCAATTCTGTTCCTCATTCATATCAATGATCTCATATCTACCACTCATAATCCAATACATTCCTACGCAGATGACTCAACACTCCACAGTTCCTTCACATTTACCAATTCTTTCACCCAACCCGATCTTATAAATTCAAAAATAAACACTGCAATTTCTCTGAACCAGGACCTTTCTAGAATTGATGGATGGGGACAAAAGAATCTAGTTTCCTTTAATGCACAGAAAACCAAATACATTCAATTTTCTAACCGACAGAATCTCACTGACTCCCATATATTTTTTAATGATATAAATATTCCCACTTCCCCTAGTATTGACCTTCTCGGTGTAACATTAACTACTAACTTGAGCTGGACACATTATGTTAGAAGCATTGCTAAGAATGCCTCTAAAAAACTGGGACTCTTGTACAGAGTTCGAGAATTCTTCACTGACGAGCAGTTGGCCGTGATATATAAAAGTCATGTGCGTTCTCAGATGGATTACTGTTCATCTCTGTGGGGTGGAAGTGGAGTGGTTGCATTGAGGCAGTTGGACAACATTCAAAATAAAGCTATTAGATTAATCAATAACCCTGCAATCCCACAGGACCTTCCGACATTATCCATACAAAGAAACGTTGCATCCCTTGCATTATTCTACAGATATTTTCACAGCAATTGTTCCGAGGAACTTGCTTCAATTGTGCCGCCTCTCCACATCTTTCCGCGTAGAACTGGGGCAGCTGAGAGCGCCCATGAATTTGCACTTTCTCCTCCACAATGCAGAACTTCTGCTTATCAGAATTCATTTATCCCCAGAGCTACTACTCTTTGGAATTCACTTCCCTCGAATTGCTTTCCACAAACTTACAATCTGCAAATGTTTAAATCCAGTTGTTACAAACATTTTATGAATGGAGGATGCCTTTAGGCACATGGACCTTTTTGTTTTATCTGTATTTTTCCTTCCTCCGTTCATTGTCTCTTTAATAAAAAAAAACAAAAAAAACAAAAACATCCAGGTCACCCAGGAGAAGACCCAGTGACCAGGGTCACCAAGGTCGCTCCTGCACTCCCCCGGCCCCCGACCACCCGGAGAGGTTCCGATCTCGGCAGGCAGACATGCAGCGGAGCCAAAGCCACAAGCCCTCCCACCATACTTCCAGGCGCACCCTTCATATTAATCGTCTCCCCGGGCCAGGCGCCTGATGGACTATTAACTAGTCCAACTTGCGCCCGACCCCTTACTCCAAATGACCACGTGTTCACTCAACTATTCACAAGCATTCTCCATTCACTCCTGTCCACCACCACTTCCCCTGCCTGATCTATAGTCATTCCTCTATCATCCAAAGCATTTCTTACACAGTCTCTCCATCTCAATGGGGGTCTTCCTGCCCTTCTATCTCCCCTTGTACCTGACTTACATATTCTCTTTGTAAGCCTTTCATCTCCCATTCGTTCAACATGACCATACCAGCTCAGCACCCTTCTGTCCACTCTGGCTGACAAATGTTCCTGCTGCCCCACTCTCCTACGTATCTCTTCATTCCTCAATCTGTCTCTACGATTAACTCCACACTTACTCCTCAAGCAGCTCAGCTTTTTTTCAGCAGCAAGTTTTTCTAACTTGGCATTACACGATTGTGCTCAAACGAGGCTTAGGGCTACACTTATTAAATTCAACCTTCTGAATAAAATTCTAGCAATGGCCCCAAAACAATCTTAGCATTGTTTCTTTTTTAATTCCCTAGTTTTCCTTCATATTTAATTTTGTTTATATTAAGAATTGGTGCAATTTAGCTTTATATATTGTTTTTAACAACCTAACCTAGTATCATTTTAATACGAAAATTCCACAGTTTATAATACCAGAAACCAAAAAGTAAGGATATAGATAGATGAACGGAAATAATGTTAATACCCAAATCGAGTTGGAGCCACCACTAGAATCATACCGATAGGGCTAAACAGAAGATCATGTGTGTCTTTCTCTACAGGTGATGGTGGTGGTCCCTGGCAGGAGTACCCCGAGTGTTGGGGTGACAAGGGTGTGGGTGGTGTTGGTGATGGTATGTCCATCACCCAGCTCTTCCACCGGGCCCCCACAACCACCGGCGGCGGAGCCTCCGTCAGTAAGGTGGACTACGAGGGGCGCCAACCAGATGATGTCTATGAGGATCCCGATAGGTTCAAGTTTGTCTCCTTTAGCGGGCACATCGATCCAAAGTAGGTTGTTTAGCTTGCATTGATGTTTTGTCTGTGTCTGGGTGAGCTAGGAATATTTTTGCATAAGTATGAAGATTCACACTTACACACACTGTCCTTCAGAGCAGCGACCCTGATTCATGGAAAACCGTCGTAGGGTACACACAAGTAGAGCCACATTATGATCATGACAGTTCCCTACAAAAGTCCTGTTCTTTTATGAGATTATATATATATATATAAGTAAAACAGTATACTTTAATATAAAGTGTAATATCGTATTCAACAGTTGCAGTAGCAGGTTAATTAACTAATGCATAGCCAGGAACTCTCGCAATTCAATAATACTAATTTGACTTTCATCAACACAATCTAAGAGAGAAACGGAACTTGTGCAGGGGACTGTAAAGTTACCCCTCGAGTACCAGAGGGATTATGTTATGCCTTTAAATTTTATAAGTTAAGCAAAATGTTTTTGCAAATATATTACTGTAGTTCTTTCAAGTGTCTGAACTAGTTTGCATCTATCAATAACTATTTAACATTTTGTGGATATTGTTCTATTGTTCTTTAAACCTCGTCTCTCAATCAACTTCTTTCTAACAGTCGCCTAGGTACTCCATGATTTTTTTCCCGTAACTACTTATTCTTTCTCTCTCCTCCCCCCCCCCCTCTATAAATATTAGCCCACGTACTTAAAACCACACATCATGATACCCCTCATATGTGAAATTTTGCACGGGACTTACTTACTCTGCTATATTCAAACAAATGCCTGAACATCCAAGGAAATCATACAATAAGCTCTCTCTATTTCACCTCCCTTTCAGAGGTATCTTTATTAATCCGGAGCTGTATGGCACCACGTCAATGATGTTTTATTTATTTACTTTCGAAAAATCTGTGATCATGATACAATTTCAATCTAACGTCCTCCCTGCCAGTTATAAGCCCATATTTCTATAGTAAGCCATGACCCCTATAACCTGAGGGTAATCTTAGTTCACTTTTATCACGTAATTGCTTGAAAAACTCATACATATCATATCCTAACTCTCCCCATATTCCTTCTCTGCTCTTGTAGATGTAAAACCATGTATCTGGAGCCGTAAGCCACGACACCCCTGAGCTGTGTATCTTTGTTTACTTTCTTTTATCAGATCACTGCCTTAAGACACATGGCCAGTTTAATTAATGTCACCCTTTTCTTTCTTTCTCTCCTCCTACAGATGTAAACCTATGTCTCTGGAGCCATACGCCACAACGCCCTTGATCCGAGACATCTTCCGCAGGCCTGGCACCTTGCACCGCCTGCCACTCAACATACCGCCGAGCCCCGTCGAGTCCCTGCCCACCAACACGATCAAGATGCCCTCTGATGACTCCTGCAACAAAACCGCCTCTAGTGAACACAGCAGCAGCCATCACTCGTACATCTATGCCCCACACCCGGAGAAAGGTTGGTTAAGAGCAATTAAGATCATAGACATACATACCATAAACCCTAACCTAAGCAGATAGTTTGCTCTACTGGTGATCTCCTTACTTATCTTACTAACTCTCGGTCATCCTCCCTTCGGGACTTTGGTGAGACTTTTTTCTATTGCGCTAGACATATTGAAAGCCTTCAATAGAGTATAACACACATCTCTAATTTCCAAATTAAGATCCTTCGGTTTCTATCCCTCTATCTGTGCCTTTGTTTCTAATTTCCTTTATGGATGCTCCAAAGCTGCAATTGTGGATGGCCATTGCTCACTTCCTCAGCCTATCAACTTCAGTGTTCCTCAGGGTTCTGTTCTGTCTCCAGTTCTCTTCCTAATATTTATTAATGATCTTCTCGACTGTACCTCTAACCTTATTCACTCATATGCTGACGACTCTACCTTACATTATTCAACTAGTTTTCCACAACGACCCACCACGCAATCACTTCAAAGCTCACGTGATGAGGAGATAGCACACCTATCTTCTGGTATATCCACTATTTCCAAGACCCAAATTCGCCTTCTTTCTACCCATTGCAAGATTATCACTTTCTCTTCAACAATGCACAAATCAACCCTTCATCTTCTCTCAATATTCTTGGTGTATCTTTTTTTCTAACCTTTCTTGGGAAGATCATATTACATTTCTTGTTAAAACAGCTTCCCAGAAGTTAGGTGTGCTTAACCATATCTGCGGGTTCTCCACCCCTGTGCAGCTTCTTGCTCTGTACAAGGGCACTGTGCGCCCATCTATCGAGCATTGCTATCATGTGTGGGGAGGTTCAACCCATACCGCAATTCTTGAAAGGGTTGAGTCAAAAGCATTTTGTCTCATCAATTTACCTCTTCTTACTAATTCCCTAAATCTCTCTCTACACGCCGCAATGTTGTATCTCTCTCACTCTTCTACCGCTATTGCAATGATCAATGTTTTCCAGAGCTTTCTCAGTGTATACCTTCTCATTTACGGAGAGTGGCAGGGCACCCGCCTTTCAACACATTACCACCCCTATTTTGTCCAACTCTCTAACCTAAGAGTGAGCCGATTTTCTCAGTCTTTCTTCTACTCAACAAGTAAGCTCTGGAACTTTTTCCCTCAATCTGTCTTTCCCTCATCCTATGACATAAACTACTTCAAGCTCCGTGTGTCCAGACATTTTAACTCTAACTTATCTTAGCACATACTGTCCCAGTGACGTACGTTGGCTGATGGTAAGAAAGTCACTCGTCATTACCAGCGGCGGACGACGTTCGTCTATAATATGCGGTCCTTGTAACAGCCCGTATTGAGCGGTACCAGGTAACCCTACTTGTACGCACTGCTATAAGACATTGACAACACTTCTCAGCTTATATTCAAGCACCCACAGGCTAGGAGGGTCAGTATTCCTCCTTTTTTTGAGGTGGAAGGGTGTTCTCTTCCGACTCTGAAGCCATTTTAGCCACATTGGCTGGGACTGGAGGGTACATTTATCATTATACTCTTTGGTACAGGAAGGGTTAACTTTAGATATCTTATCAAATTTGAGGTGGACACTTGTTACAGGCAGCTTTTATTTTTGTCTAATACACATGAAGGCAGGTGAGCTTAGTTAGGTGACATACAATAACAAGTCTAACCCAGTATAGTTATCTGTCTTGACTTATATAAAACTAACAGAGATAATGAACTTTCACAGGCTTTTTAGGCCTATGTAAAGTGCGTAATCTTACGGATTACGATAATAGATACTTTATTATGTGTTGTGTGTATTGCCAATTCAACCAAGTAATGAAGTTTTTTTCTTGGTCAACAGTTGCAGATCCAGTACTGCAGTTTCCCCCACCTCCAACGATAGGTGGAGAGCACTCAAGTTATAATACACTTGCCTCCACCGGTAGTCACGGCCAGTCTCCCTCCACTAGACTCATACCACAGCAGTTGATACATTGTGGAGGCTCTTCTACCGGAGGTTCTCATAAATCACATGGGAGTCCCTTACTTGGTCTTCGCCCCCCTCGATTTAGATCAAATATGAGAACACCACTTGGTAGTCAAGGATTAGTTAATGCTGGTGACTATGAAGTGCAGGTGATGGGCCTTTCATCTGCCCACAGGAGGGCAGACAGTGACAGTCCCCGTTATCGAAGTGTCGCTGATTCTGATCACGGGCGTGTTGGAAACAATCTGCCTGAAGAAGCAAGTGATATGGAATGGTATTCACAGCCTCTTCTCAATGGCCGTACTTCCCCACAGTCCTCAACGATGGGAGATGCTGAGTCAGAAGACAAGTCTCGTTGTTCTTCAAGAGATTCTTGTTGTTCAGCAGACCATCCATTATCTCGTGTGACGGACAAATGGGGGAGGAGTGAGTCTTTATGCAGCAGTGAAGGGAGTACTTTTCACCCATCCCACGCTCGTCCGCCAAGATCGCACTACCCCCGGGAACAGAAGCCAAGACCACAATACAGGCATCAAGTCCAACTGGACCCACAAGGGTCCGTGACCTCACCGTTGGTGTAGGTCGTAAATACAGGGTTGTACAGTAACTTCAATTAGACACAATTAATACCTTTAATTAAGATGTATTTTAATACAGTGAACACTAGTCCGATGCGTCATCATGCGCTCTATGCTTACATTGTGTTATCAATGTGGCATCCCTTACACATTACTTAGTGGCCTTCTGTTTCTGTGCTCGTACCGCCCCCAGTGTACATTGTGAAATTTTTCCCGGCGGTATAGTGCCGCATGTGCTTATTTATAGATATATTGTACAAAACATTTATAAAGTAGTTATGTGTGTGAGAACAAATGTGCGTGTTACGATGAGCAGTGCAAAATAGTTGTGTACATAGAAATAATTTGAGGTGAACACATAATTGCTATACTACGTTGCTATCACTGTGTTCTATATCTTAGAACATGAGGTTCTATATACAGAGAAGGATTTTTGATTTCATTATCTAAAATCATATCATGTATTTGAGGAGAGTTTGATCTGTGAGGCAATACAATGGTGTTGACTGTTGTGGTTGTGGAAGGTGTAGTAGCTTGTAGCGAGTGTCTCATCACCTCCGCCCGAGTTTTTGGTGCTGCTATCGGGCCTTGGGGATCTATGGAGACGTCAGTGTAAAGACCATGTCACACCACCGATTTTCCCGGCAATTTTTGATGAGCAAGTTTGTTTATTTTGCAATATTTCAAGGTTCTTTTTCATTGGTATCTGAAAGTAGACTGAGGGTAGATTATGTTAGGTGGCTGAATTCTGGTAAAACTTAAATTTTGAATTTTACCAGACCATAATTATTACCCTAAATAATTGCTTAAAAATTCGCTCGTTTGACACCGGCTTAAGGTGGTTAAGCCAGTTGTGTAATCTGGTGTTGGGGTACAATAAACCATAAGGCGTGGTAGGTTTTAGGTGGCTTTGACCCCTTCAGCACGATAACGCCTTTTTACCTTTTATTCTGGCTAAACTTAGACAGTTGTATGCAGTTTAACCCTTTCAATGTGGGAACTGTACAGGTATGTCCTGGCAATTTGCTGCAATTTAAAGCCCATTAAAGCCTGTGGAGACGAGTGCGAATAAGCAAGAGCGCGGCAGGCCCCCGTCCATTCTCCGGCATGCATGCTTTGGCACTGAGACTCTCATCCCATGTCTCGTGAGATATATTCAGAGTTGCGAAAGGCAAATGTAGCACGGCATTGCTAATTATTAGCGAATATTGCTGATGTCTGTAGTAACGCTGCAGCGTGGACCCCGTGTGTTTCACAGCTCGTTCTGGTGTCATTTGAAAGCTCATTTCTATTAGTGTTTTGCTGCAAACATTTCATTTCATTCAGGCACTTGCTCAAACAATCAGGAGTGCCTGAATAAGCCCTAATATAGCGGAATTATGTATACACTGATAGGGTTAAGAAGAACCTGTGGCATTAAGAGGGTTTATTGATATTGTATTAACCCCTTTGAGTCCTAACGGTAGATTATATGTTAAAAAATATTTGTCTAATGATAATCAGGATATTATGAAAATAACGTTATTGTGGTGAAGGGGTTAAACACATCATCAAGCAATAGTCCTGTGTATTATGGGAAAGGCCCTTACTATTCACATATACAGAATTGGTTTGAAACGTATATTGAAACATTTGCATAGATTTTATACCTGGAATGGATTTGATATAAAACTGCCTAATCTCAATAAACAAATAAATAGTAATTTGTGGAGGTATAATTGTACAGCGAGTAATTATGAAGCTCCAAGACGCGTGCATATATATGTTTATATTTCGATTATTTTGAGTGTTCTTCGTTGAAATAAAACTGAAAGAAACCCTTAACAAGAATGGATATTCGAAAATACTGTGAAATTTGGGGGACACTTTAAGATAATATATATATAATAATAACTATTATGCTGATCATGATTCTGACATTGTTTATACGGAGAGGTGTTATTGTAATGCCTATTTAATGCCATATTACTAAGCTACAGTACGATACTCTTGGATTACGTATTGAAGGAACATTTTCTGGTGCTGTTTTCTGTAATTTCCTCGCCCAGCTGTGACATGATTAATCTACCACCACCGTCCAGACCCCATACTGGTCTTTTTCACGAGATTGAGTTACCTGGTCGATGTATTCATAATGTAGTAAAAGGATTGTAGTCAAATGTCCATGCAGTCCAAGAGAAATGGCAATGATAGCACAAGTTGGTTACTAATAATATACGTATGTTCTTAAACCAAATGCAGACACAGACACATTCACATACAGCTATATCCGGGTATATACAGTATATACATACAGTCTATATATATATATATATATATATATATATATATATATATATATATATATATATATATATATATATATATATATATATATTATATTATATTATATCATCCATCATAGTACTTATAATTGGTGAACTTACATTACAGCCATACTGAAGTTGATAAAGATCGTTTGTTGTGAGGACCAACTTTGATCAGCCAGGTACGGTTGGCCAAATATGTCATGTCTCCTGGCATTGCGTTTTGCTCGTTAATGTCTGTCAGATGTTGAATAGGGTGTGTATAGAGAGGAACGTGTTTCTATATCTCACTCGAAACGATTAATTAAAGCTTAGATAGTGCCGATACCAATTATTGATCGAAATATACTTGGTGCTGCAACATCACCTATTTGGCCGACTGTACATCACTCTGACAGGTTGTGGAGTACGGGGGGGTCACAACTATTGACCCCTACTGTACTGGCGACGTATTTTGTATTATATTTCAGCTACACATAAACGATTTATATGCAGCTTGGGAAGGATATATTGTAGCTAAAAGGAGTAATTGAGATAGTCTGTAGCCTTTTAATGGGTAGACGTCCTTCTTAAGCTGAATATAATCGTCTAAGAGTTACCAGATTATAATGGAAAGGACGTCACCGGTACTAAATTGGTTAAGGGGAGGTTTTTGTTTGCTCCCTAGACCTCCATCAAACTTTAAAAAATGTCCCCAAGACCCCCTTTTTAACACCTTACGAGCGGCCGAGGCGGTTTATTTATATGTACCGCCCAGCGGGGTGTTTTTAACTTTTTACCCAAAATAGGGCTGTTTACGTGATCATTTTCATGCCTAAATAAGACCCAGAGCGTAAAACAAGTATCTATCCCTGAAAGGGCATAAACAGAGCTTTCCAATGACACCATACCGATCCTTTTATGATGGCTAGTTTTCTTGCAACAACTGTGCAACGCGAGTGCAAAAAGCATGTAATTCGGCACTTTCCCCATACAATTCCGTATATAGCGAGTGAGAGAGGGAGGGAGGAGGTGGGATTCGTGTCAGTAGGTTCGCCGCGGTGGTCTGGAGCAGTCATACGCTCGCTACTCTCCTGCCACCACTTGTCTCTCTCTCTCAGCAACATTACGTGCTGAAATTGCCACACGACCTATGTCGAGTGCCGCCAGATAGTCCAGATTTATTATACTCGACTTATGTTGCGCCCCGACATTTATGGGTTAAGATAAATGTTTACATTTTTCGGTAGAAAAATGTCCTGGCCAAAGGCCGGTTCCTCCTAATTTACAGGCTCGCCAGGAGAAAATCAACACCTAATTGGCACGAAAGGTCTTAAAAATTTACAGAAATGGGGAAAAGGGTCTTAAAATCGTGAAAGTAATGGGGCGAACATCTTAGAATCTCAAAAAACTATTGGGGCTAAACATGTCCGAGATGGGGGTCTAGAAAATTACCTATGACATGAAAATCTCCCCTTAAGGCACCAGTGTCACTCTCTCCTCACTCTCCTCTCAGCCAACCTATATTTCACACTCCCTACAGATCCCGCAGTCTGTGTTTGGTGGTGCTGAATAATAAACCCGGTGTTACCAGAGGGTCTTTTCCTTCAACTAACCCTCTGAGGTGCATAGGTGCCAGTTTTATGTATTTTTTTTATTTATGTGCACTTAGGAAAATTTAATCAAGTTGGTCTTCTCAAAATAGTTTTCTTTCAAACCACCATTGAAGAAAACTGACGATGATAGGGGTAACTAAATTCATATTTTCAAGGTGAATTTGGGGTATTTCAAGGTTTAAAATATACTACAAATCAAGCGAATTGTATTCCGCGCCTGAGGGCGCTAATATCGTCAACAGCTAATGAGGTAAATGTTTTTAACCCTTCTCTAGCGGGTGCTCTGTGGCCGTTTTGGGCCTTTCTGGGCCGTTCTGACTGCTATATCAACCATCAGTATGAAAGGAACTGTATTGCGCCGAAAACTAGGTGGAAATCGCTACACAATGACGCCACATACAGCTACGTAGCACTCGTGGAGCACTGACAGTGTTACCTCGAAGATGGAAGTTTAGCTGATTTTGCTACCTTGCTCACTTTTAGCGAACTATTGGTTACACTGTCATCCTCACGCGCGGTGGGGGAACTGGAGTTAGTGTGGGCCGGGAGGCCACAGATGTCGGACGTATGGATCATTACTATCCCACCCATTTTCACTCGATTTCCACCCTTTTTTCACCCGTTTTTTGCCAGTTTTTTCAACTCGACTTATGTGGTCAGCCGCTTTTTAAGGGTTAATAATGCTGTCACTTGACTTAATCTACCTTCAGTCTTGTTTCCAACGCAAGTGGACAAATTCCCAGGTATGTTTTTGGAAAAATATTGACCATCGAAAATTAAAGATTAAAGCTCTTGTATGGCACCCCTTGAATCTGACTCACACACGGCTCGTCACTTGAGGGTTGTTTGGGATGACGCTTAAACTTATCCTCTGTATATAGAATAATTTATATCCTAGCCACACTAGGCAGTGGCATCATTAGACTAGTTGGGTTCATCCATTTAATGTCCTGGTGATACAGTAGGCTACGAATGACTCCATGCATTATAACAGAATTGAGCGAGTCACCCCTCTTCTCCTCCCTCGCACCGGCTGCCACTCAGTAGACATCAAATATCAGACCCTTAATCTGTGATACAATGTTGGTCAGTGTGAGGCTGGGAGCAGCGGGGCGTCTCAACTACGGAGCCGTATACAGTTATCATCTGGCCAACCTTTTATAGTAGCTCATTTGTTGCATGCTTTCCTATGTGTGCTGAGCCGTTCTAATGTATATAATCAGTTGCATTGAATACCTTGGATCATTGGAAATATGAATAAATATCTGGATGCCAAACACAACAGACACGAAGCATGCAACATAGCTTCTATAAAAACAATTTGGCAGAATTTCTACCAATGAACACTGTCCAGCAGCAGCAGCATCAGCAGCTGCATTGCTGGGTCAGTCTGTGCTACCAGGGCAGTAACTCCTGCCAGTCTGGACAAGTAACAGGCATTGGCTCCATGCTGTCAAACACTGCCGCTACCTAAAATGTTATGTATGATTTTTTGTAAATTTGGTTGACAATAGCTGTTTTTTATGAATATTTTATATATATATCACATTACCTGATACAAATAAAACAGGGGTATTGCTTGACTAGACCCATTGACATCCTCAGTGCTGAAGAACATGACATATGCTCGTGGTAAAGCCAGACTGGTCAGAGAGAGCCGCCAGTATAATTTGGTATTTTCATGAGTTTGTACAAAATGATTGAGATTTTGTAAATAAAGAAATAAGCCGTGATATGTGTTTTCTATTTACCTGTAAGTGGTATGCCAGTTGATCTATCCTTATAGAGTATGAACATCAATGTATGAAAGTGGTGTTTTGTGCTTAAGGGGTCTATTAATTAATGTATTCCTTTATTGCTTAGTTTTCTCGCTAGACCTCCATCAAGCTTAGAAAACAATTTCATGCTTGCTATCGCTCGCCACGATATAATCGACACCTATATGGCACGAAAGGTCTTAAAATTGACAATGAAATGGGGCGAAAGGTGTTAAAATCGCCAAACTAATGGGCCGAACGTCTTATAATCTCATAACAAAACACGAGGGAGAAAGGGGACCAGATAAAAGACCCATCTTCCCTTAACCTCAACAGTCCATCAGCCTCACCTTAACTCCATATACTGTATATACGAACATGATATACCCATGATCATATAATCTTCACAACTACCTTTGGCGGATATAATGAGAGAGAGAGAGAGAGAGAGAGATTGAAGTGTTGCAAGATAAGAGTTGTTGCCACGAAATTTCTCGATTCAATCCTTACAATTATTTTTTTTTTTTTTTTTTTTTCTATGTGATTGAGGGAGGCAAAAGGCATTACTGCCTATAGCGAGTGCCTCCCCCATAGTTGAAAGAGTGACAGGGCCAAAATCAAGGGACGTTCGAGCCAAAATGCCTGGACACACAGAGTTTGAAGCAATTTAAGTCATAGGAAGAGGGAAAGACTGATTCTGGGAGAGAGTTCCAGAGCTCAGCTGTTGAGTAAAAGAAAGTTTGAGAGTAACGTTTCACTCTTGGGTTGGAGAGTTGCACAAGTAGTAAGTGTAGCTGCAACAAAGTATTGGAAACCCCTCACACATCCAGTATTATATTGAAGACAAACATATGGGGATAGAGGAGAGGTGCGAATGATGGGAAACTACTCAATTATTTCAAGATATCTTAATTATTAAGGTAATTGTAACCCATTGATGATTTGTTATGCATCTGGCTATCATTAGACGATTGTATACAGTTTAAGAAGGATATGTGTGAATTAAAATGGTAAAAACTCTCAGTTAACCCTCCGACTTCCATATACACTTCCGAATCTGAATAAAATCGTCTTATAATAGCCAGAAAACAGAAAAGAAATGCGTAATGGATCTTGAAAGGGTTAAAAAATTAGTAATATGCTTTTACCAAACAACTAACAATAATATTGAGCTCCACTGGTAGTAATCTGCAGTACTATTACCCATTATGTTTCTCCATATTTTGCATTGCTCTTTGCTGACTGCATGGACTATTTTATAATCAAGACTTTCGTGTTAATTCCTTCAGTATTTGATGATGCATATTAACTCTTTCTGTACCGGCGACGTCTTCTTAACTTCATTCCTGCTATAAGTTGACGATGTTATGCAGTTTAAGAAGGATCTGTGGTGGTAAAAAGGGTTAAAGGAGGTCGTTCGAAGCCTGTTAATTTCTGGAGGTCTTTTTTAAACTCAATAAAATCGTGTAATAGTAGCCAGAATATAGTTAAAAGGACCGGTACTGAAAGAGTTAAAACTGTAGTCTTGTTATTACTAGACTACTATTAGGCAACTTAGGAAGGATCTCTAGGAATAAATAAAGTAAAGACTATCTCAATTAATTCTGTAGCTCCCAAAAGTTCTTACTAAACTGACTAAATTCATCTACTAAAAGCAAGCCTATACTATGAAAGCCCGTTATAAGTTAAAAAGGTCCTAATCCTGGCTACGTCCTAATTTGATTAACCCGTTCAGTACCAGTTCCGTCCTTTGCATTTTATACTGGCTACATACAGACGATTTTATTCAGTTTAGGAAGGGCCCCCCAGCAGTTAACAGGCTTCGAACTATCTCGCTTAACTCTTCTTTAGTACCACAAATCTTTCTTAAGCTGCACAAAATCGTCTAAATATAGCTAGATTAACCTCTGAAGTGCGCATGGGAGGTATGAGACACCACACTCCTGTGCTGACGTATTTGAGCTGTTCCCATCACTAAAATATTGTTTATACCATAAATATCATTAATACTTATCCATATGCGCCTATTATAGGTTGATTATAGAGGTATTAACCTGTTACAACAATAAAACAAGTGGAAACAGCGTTTGGATGGTCAAAATCGGCGATACAGGCCGGGAGTAACACAATGTATGGCTGAGGCAACCTCCCAGCCCACCACTTTCCTCCACCTCTGGAGAGAGACTGTCGATCGATACTCTCTCTCTCTCTCTTGCACTCGCTTGCTAACAGTGATGACAACGCCCTGCTACCAACTCGCTAATGTTAGCACGAAAATAGACCACAGGAATAGGGAATAACAGGGAAAATAGGTGATAACTGAAGGAGGGGAGGAAACTGGGGAAGGAGGGGAGGTGGAGGAGGGATATTTGGCATGGCCCAGGGGCAAAAAATAAAAAAAATAATAATAATTTTTTTTTTTTTTTTTGGGTGTTTTAAATTGATTATTTTTCTCCCTGACTATTAAGAGTCTTCCCGCAGTCCGCCGGGGGAACTCTTAAGAGTCTTCCCGCAGTTCCCGGGTTAATATAGAAAAGACGTCGCCGGTACAGAAGGGTTATAATTGTAATCTAACCCAGGTATCTTCTCTGAAATTATATTTCTAAATTAAGCTCAAGTAGGTTACATTTCTCTAAAATAATGTATTGTGTAAACAGAACACACTATTTGGAAGATAAATGTTTTTAATGTGAATAATCAATATAATAGTATGTTTATTTTCAACTCACGGTAAATTGCAAAGTTCCCATCAAGATTTAGAAGTTATTTTGAAGATTTTGCAGTTACAAATGGTGCTATTTATATATACTTGGCCATATTATGATGCACAGACATAATAGTTTCATATTTGTTCATTAAGTATCGAGAAAGTAGCTGATAAAGGATTCAATATATTGCCAAATGAAAATAAACAGAGTATAGTTATATTCCACGATACCTTAGTAACAAGAGAAACGTTACGGTCCTGTCAGCCTTGCCTGACCCTCTGCACGTAAACCACCTTCTCGTGACAACAAAATCTCCAAAATCCCTCGTACAAAAACAATCACCTCGATTTTCTTTTATTCCGATGTTGTAACATGTAAACCTTCTGTGTGGGATTGTTGTCCGTCTGTAACACGTCACCCCCGTCTGTGTTTCTGCCCCCCCCCCCCCCCCCCCTTCCAACCACATCCCCCACCCACACACACACACACACACAATCCAGGGTTACCAATCAAGTCCGCTAGATTTTTTTTTTTTTTTCTATATTCCAACTACTTCCTCTCGGACATAGACTGAGAACCTTTACACCAGAGAGTGTGTATAGGAGAGAGGAGTCTTCCTATGTAGTCTATTAATAAAATGGTGCCTCCAAACGTTGCCAGTTACCCTTTTTCGACATTTTTTTTCAGCGCCATCTATTGCAGGTTCCAGAACTACTCAACGGGAATAAATCTACGGATGTACCCTCTATTCTGTTTTTTTTTTTATTATATGTACACTACTTTTCTCTCTCTCTCTCTATATATATATATATATATATATATATATATATATATATATATATATATAGTATATATACTGTATATATATGTTTATATATAATTTATACAGTATATATAATATTTATGTTTGACCAAAGTTTGAGTGTGGCTGTGTGTACTTCCAAGTTAGTAACTTATATTACAATGTAAATACTTTTCTTCAATTGAGGTTAGTTTTTCATATGTATATTTTGTGTATAGGCTACATTCATTGTTAATATATTTACAGTCAATATCAAATAATCATCAACAGCCTTCATGATCCATTGCAAACCATATCCTTATTCTCAAGGTCAACCACAGCTTCCTTACATCATCACGGAGGCTTGGTTCAGCTTGGTAAGCTATGTAATTAATGGAGTATTGTTCACATTTCAGTGTAGGCAATACTTTGGAGTGCTTTTGCATATCAGTGTACTCTTAAATCATTGTATTCATAATGACTATGGCTGATATGGTGATAGCAAACAAGCTACATGTGTGTCTACAGACTCTACAGGAGACACGTGTACACCATTGCAGCAAGGGAGAGGAACTTCAAAAATAAACAGACGACAGAATTATTTTCCCGCGATAGGGAGGAGCTATGCGCTACCGCCATCTAGTGCAGGGTTCCAGCCAAATCTGTAAATAATGGCCAACTACTATTAACACGGCTGATTTTCCAAGCACGCCCCTCTTAGGTATTCTTACTCTATGTTTTACACTACACCACTGAACACGTGAGGACCGTGAGGTCTTGTTCCAGTCTAGGGAGTGAGACATGCGAAGCACCCCGGCTCGAAGCAACTCCATTTCTGAAGCCGCTTCGCCTCCGCGCTTCACCGTCTCATCCCCCACACTCGGACCCTCACTCTCAGAACGCCACCTATTGAGCAATTAACTCACTAGGCATTGCCCCCCTGTAACATATTTTGAATATGGGAATATTCATACAATGCTATTTAATGAGGGGACAATGAGGGTATTTTTTGTTTATATTTCGGTGTGCTGTGGTAATGCACTGAAACTAGGTACAGCACAAATTCCATCCCAATAATATCTTCCCATTGACATATTGGGATTCGAACCCGGGTCCATTGGATTACAAGTCCAGTGGCAAGACACTCTGCCCGACCTCCCTAAATAAAGACCGAAAATAGTTAGAATAACGCCACAATCACTAGTCCATCGCTCTAAAATGGCTCAAATCTCCAGAATATCTATAGAATTCAGCTTGCTAGATGTAAATATTTGTTTGTAGATCAAAGTAAATACCTCTAGATCTACCGGGAAAGTAGCTAAATTGTCAACACACACACACACACACACACACATACACACACACGCCCACACACACAGTAGAGACACCCATCCATCCCACATTCAGCTCACCCCCAAATAATAGATAAACCAATGAATAAGGTAGAGTCATAAAAGCTGACCCGGGGCTCTGGACCGGCCTAAAGCTGACAATGCAACCCTTCAATCGATATCCCCGAAATGAAACAATCTGCTGATGATCCCAGAGCAGCGCAGTCCGCTTAGGCATACTGTGCTCACCCTAGGCTCAGAGCTCCCCCAACTAGCCTGCACATGCGTGTTTCAAACATAGTGAACTGTTTTTGCCACATCATATGAGGAAAATACACTTGTTAAGATAATCTATCTATCTATCTATTGCCTGACGCCGTGATCCCCGAAGGGGTGGCCACGAACGAACCGCCCCCATGCACCTCTGTCCCCAGTCAGTCGACGCCCCTCCCCCCAACCAGCACCACCTTCGTTCATGTACTTCCTCACTCCATCCTTCCACCTCATATTCGGTCTACCTCTCCCCCTCTGTCCCTCCACCTCGCTCTCATACATCCTCTTAGTCATTCTCTCGCTTTCCATACGTTCCATATGGCCGAACCATCTCAAGTTGTTCCTTTTCACACTTTCCAGCACATCTACCTCCACACCACACCTCCTTCTTACTTCCTCATTAGTCTGTCTATCCCTCCATGTAACTCCGCACGCACTCCTTAAGTAATTCATTTCCACTGCTCTCACTCTTGGTCTGAGTCTCTCAACCAACGTCCATGCTTCGCTTCCGTAAGTCAGTGTCGGGATTACCACACTGTCATGCAAGGACTTCTTCACTTCCATACTGACCACCCTATTTTTTGTTACTGCTTTTAGCGTTAAGATAATCTTCTTCCTTAATGTATGTCTAGGGGCTCATAATATTTACCTTAGACTAAGCACTTATTACTTTAGTTAGGTAGGGAGAACATGTGGTCTAAGCAGTACCTCCAGCCCCTGACACCAGTGTAGTGAGTGGCGCACGACCCCACCTTCACTCTTAAGTCTGTTGCCATTCCTTAAGTTTTGTCATTTGTCGGTTGGTGCACAAGTTCTCCTGGTATCAGAGCCCGGATGGTTGCTTTGTATTGTGGCCCTCTGGTTCCTCCCTTTGTTGGACATCATTTTTTTGAAGAGGAAATTGAAATTGAAATTGAAATTGAAATAGTTGAAATTGAAATAGTTTATTCAGCCCAAGAACATTATAATACAAAGTAATATTATGTTAGTACAGTACATAATTGGCTGTGCCTTATTGAGAGTTGCCTCTCTTGTAAAAACACATGAATTAGTTAAACCCGAATGATAGGATAGTCCCATTATTTGACATTAGAAAATTTAAACAGTATTCCTGGCAATTACGTAATATTGATATATTATATACACATTTATATACTTTGTTTCAACCTTTACATTCATATACATACTCATACTATGTATCATACAGATACATATACATACTCACATACATACAAACATAATTATACCAAATATAATCATACACAATTTACTATCAAGCAGTCAATTCGCTCAATCCGCAGAGTCTCGTACCTATTTATTAGAGGCTTAAGAGTTTAATGTATAATTAAATTTGCAATGGGTAAAACGGAAAAGGGATAAATCAAGAAACATATCAATGATACGGTTTCCGTCAGCAATCTAATAAAATATAATTGCATAAATACAATTTCCGAGACTCCGCTGACTACACGCGCCGACCGCATATACAAATGGCAATTATTTGTTTTAATCATACACCCATTTTTTCCACATTTATACACCTTCATTCATTCATAAATTTACATCTTATATACCATATTCACAGTGATCTCTTGCATCCACATAATTATGATTTACACACTCCTAACAAACAAATATTTATAGTATACACATAATACTATTATATTTAGTTATCCTTTCAAAGACAATTCATTCATACAGAATGAACACTCAAATACAGAAAAAATACAGAAAAAATCGTCTATTCGTTATTACCATTGTGATTGTATTTACAGAGTAAGTAATTTTTCAGAGCTTTCTTGAAACTTAAAACTGTTAATTTCTCTCTGATGTATTGCGGGAGACCGTTCCATACCTTCACTCCACGATAAACAACTGATGACTGTGATTGGCTTGAAGTCATGAGACGGATTTTTAGAATACCCTTGTTTCTAAAGTTGTATCTATTATTCACGTGATATTGAAACATGCTGTTGTCAGTATTATTATTTACCGATTTAAAAGCAAACAGAGAATTGTAATAAATGTTTATGTCACTTAATTTTAAAAGTCTTAGATCATGAAATACATAATTTGTGTGAGCATATTTTGATTTATATATCATTGTTCTAATTACCCGTTTTTGAACGATTACTAATGGTTTCATTTTTGTTTTATTTGCGTTTTCCCATACCGTATGGCAGTAAAATATATGCGGATATATCAGGGAGTAATACATGTTCAATAAAGCGTTAGTATTAAATACATTTCCAGTCAGGTAAAGTATACCGCATTGTTTATTCATTTTTTGTTTTACATTGTGAATATGTTGATTCCAAGCCAATCGTTTATCAACCGTTATCCCAAGAAATTTTGTTGTTTCGACTAGTTTTAAAACAGAATCTTTAATTTTTAATGGTTCTAGGTTTACTGGAATGCTTTTGTTTCTGTGAAAAATGATGCAGTTGGTTTTATCAATATTTAGAGTTAATTTGTTGCTAGATATCCAATTGTATACGTTAATTAGTTCATTATTCATAGTATGGATCAGGAAGCGAAGGTCATGGTGATTTACATAGACAGTACTGTCATCCACAAACAGGACAAATTTCAATTTCTTACTACAATTTACAAGGTCATTAATGTATATGAGAAAAAGCAATGGTCCCAGTATGGATCCCTGGGGTACTCCATACAAAATAGTTTGAGTCTCTGATGAGCGGTCACTATATTGAACAAACTGTTTCCGGTTAGTAAGATATGATTTAATCCAGGCGTTTGCTGTGTCTCGGATGCCATAGTGTTCTAATTTGTCCAACAAAATGCAATGATCAACGGTGTCAAATGCCTTTGACAGGTCGAGGAATGCAGCTGTTGTGAAGTGTCTTTTATCAAAGGAATGTAATATGTCATTAGTAAACGAAAGCAGGGCAGACTCCGTAGATTTACCTCTTCTAAATCCATACTGGGATGTTGTTAAAATGCCGTTTGATTCACAAAAGGTGGAAAGTCTATCGTACAATAGTTTTTCTAGTATTTTGCTGATACCTGGGAGTATTGACACAGGTCGGTGATTTTTTAGTTCTCTTTTGTCTCCTGCTTTATATAGAGGTCTAACTTTGGCGATCTTTAGATTGTCAGGGAATATACCGCTTGAGAAGGAAGAATTACAAAGATGCAACAATACTGTTGACAATATTGGGGCAATTTCTTTAATTAAACTAATAGGAATATTGTCGTAGCCTGGGGAAGAATTATGAAAGTTTCGAATTATATTTGTTGATTCAGTTTCTGTAACGGGGGACAGGATAAGTATTTCTCTCCTTCTGAGTGGTAAATATTGACTAAAATGTATATCAGTTTTGGCCGTTTTTTCCGCTAGTTCTTTACCTACATTAATAAAATATGAATTAAAACTTCTGGCAATAGCATCAGGGTTCGTAATTTCAGTATTATTCACAATAAAGGAGTTACTAAGTTTGGAGTTATTATGTCTATGCAGAGCATTATTAATGACATTCCAAGTTTGTTTAGGGTTACCAGAATGTTCGATCAATTTGTTTTTATAATATTCATCTTTAGCCTTTCTAATGCTAAGCGTCACTGTGTTTCGAATTTTTCGATACGCCTCGCCATAGGTTATCGGTCTTTCAGCACTTTTTCTTTTAAGCCTGTTTTGTTCTTTAATTAATTCTTTTATTTCTGTTGTGATGTAAGGCTTGTTCATATGTTTTGTTTTCATGCGTTTAGTAATTAACGGGAAGTAAATCACGTTTGGATCATGCGATGATAAAACCAAATTCCAGGACACAGTTCTTAAACAATTTTTAAAAGCTTCAATGTTTAATGGATTATAATTTCTGGACTTGATGGTTTGACTTTTATTATTATTTATCTTTTTCGGTAAGTTCAAAAACTGCATACACTGGAAAGTGATCAGAAATTCGGCAATGAAATATACCATTCATGATATTCTGGGGATAATTGTTAGACCAAATATGATCAATGATCGTTGCTGAAGTTGCTGTTACTCTAGTAGGCTTCAATATCGTATTGACCAATCGCTTCGAATCACATATAGCAAGATAATCCGATGCTGGGGCTTCTGTTTCGGACTTCAATAGATCTAAATTGAAATCTCCGGCTATATAGCATTGTTTATTTTCATTGCTTATTGTTGTTATGATGTCATTATAAGTTTGTAAGAATAACTGAATATATGAGTGAGGTCTCCGATATACAACACCCATGATCATATTTTTTGAACATTGACTACGAATTTCTAATAGGCGAATATAGCGATGTATTCACTATATTTATATAGACATGGATAATTACATATATTCAATCATAACTAACTTATTAATTCTACCTATACATTAATGTACTGTTGTCGTTAGGGAAGTGTAAGGGGATAATGAACAGCCAAACCAACGCTGTGACGATCATCTTTATTGGCCAACGCTTTGACAGAGAGTCTTTTTCAAGCCGATAAAATGCGTTAAAGAAATAAGAATAATACAAAAACAATTATAATAATAATCTATAAATAATTAATAAGAGTATGATATAATTTAATAGGCTTAGTAATCAACCTAATGATCAAATATAATTCCAATATTCCCATTCAATTAAAAAAGCAATCTCACTTTGACTCTGATACCCCGAGCATACAGACCATGTTCTTCATATTTTACCTTGCCTACCGAATTAGAATACTCCAACAATATTCAGGGACTGAAGGGGTCGTTATTTTTTTTTTTTTTTTTTTTTTTTTTGTATATCTATTTATTCAATCATATATGTATTTGTGTCCTGGCTAGGTTTCCATCAACCTTTCCAAAAAAAACAAGACCCTCCTTCAAGATAAATTTGTAATTTTTTCGGTAAAAAAAAATGTTCAGGCCGAAGGCCGGTTCCTCTTATAATTACACCTAAATGACACGAAAGGTCTTAATATTGACAAAAAATGGAGCGAAAGGTTATAAAATCGTCAAACTAATGAGGTGAACATCTTAAAATCTCCTAACTATTGGGGCAATTCAAATGGGAGACGGGGGTCCAGATAAACCTAACACTACCTCCCCTTACCGGCTTCCCTGTTCACTTTACTGACACTTATTTTGGCAGACAACTATCTAAATTTCGCTGATCTTCTCCTCCCGTTCAAACAGTCCGAAAAGTTATAGTTTAATTATCTATTCATTTTTATGGTAGAAAATCATAAACAATAAATTAACCCAACTCTTCTACCCCCAAGTTGCTTTAAATATTGTATTTAACCTCTTCTGTATCGGCGACGTCTATTTATATTTATGCTAGGTCTGTGTAGACGATTTTGTGTAGCTTAAGAAGAATCCGTGGTAGTTATAAATGGGTTAGGTGATCTAGTTCGAAGCCTGTTAGTTGCTGGAGTTCCTTCTTAAACTGAATGAAATCGTCTAATAGTAGTCAGAATAAAGTGAAAAGGACAGCACTGGTACTGGATGGGTTAAGGCTACATTCCTTCCGTTTCGCTGCTTCAGGTTCAAGGTACCGAATACCTGACTCTCTACAATCCTCGGTGGTTTGTCATTATAAGTGTGGTAGCTGTAATGTGATCTTTATTGGCCAAACATAAGAACATAAGAAAATGGGAGACTTTAGAAAGCTGATTGGCCCTTACAAGTCAGATTTCTTTCACAGCCAACCCATCTCGGCTCAAACATAGTGCCATCTATCAACCAAAATTGCTGGTCAGAAAGGTAGGTCGTTTAGGGTGAGTTTACCTCTCACGAAACCGTGTTATTCGGCTGTTCGGCACCACTATGAAGCAGTGAACCATTTCATTCAATCATACAATTCCTCCATTTTCTATCCAAACACGGACGATGTAACACTCCACCCAGCACAGTCACTTTTAACCCAGTGCCATAAACCCTCCCTGGCTACACAGGAATCATCTACTCCATCCTTATACTTCTAACGGTACGTAAATAGGATTACTTGTTCTTTACTTTGTACATTGGATGTATTTATATGTTAGCAATTAGCGTAATAGTAAGGAACTGTTGGTGCAGATTTAACACCTACATATTTTCTCCATGATCGCCATTTCCGGTACTCCTGCCCGTCAAATATAATGTTTATCCCGGCACTATTAGATATAAATTCGGTTATACTGATATTTTGGACCGACAGTTAGCCCATCGATCTTTTTAGGCCTAATAGGTCGGGTAGAGCATATACATCATTGCTATATATGTCATTAAGAGCTGAAATGTATTATAAGGGAGAAAAAAACCCCGCTAAAATACATTATATACTGTAAAACAATACGTTTTTCAGCCAGTACCCAACCAGCGGGGGTATGGGGGCCGCATCCCCCATCCATAAACTAGGTTAGGTTAGGTAAGGTTGTTAGGTTAGGCTAATAGCCTAGCACATTACAAAAAAAAGAAAAAAAGTAGACCTAGCCTAACCCCACCAGCGGGGGTGTGGGGGCAGCAGCCCCCACCCTTAATACTAGGATAGGTTAGGTAAGATTGTTAGGTTAAGCTAATGTCTTCCCAAAGTTGACTATTTTTATAACATAAGATATTAGGCTACCCACTCCACCCCGTGTGAAATCCGAGCCAGCTTTCGTCAAAAGTTGGCTCAAGTATTCACAATGGGTTTTATGGGTTTGCAATTTGGGAAAACCTGAGCCAAGTTTTGATACAAAACGCTATATTATTGTATTTTTACGCTTTTAACCCCTCATTTTCCCTGAACTTCATAGCCCTCCCCACTAGTGGGGAGCGTGTTTTTAGATTGTTGGATAATGGGTAAAAACTCATTTCAGCTCCTCTTCAGTATAAAACAACACTATATCTGAAGGAAAAATAAAAAAATAAAAATAAAACTTACTGAAATCGCTGTCCGTCCAAAAAGTTAGGTTTACCATAAATACATACAAAATACATATTTTGTATATATTTATATCTAATAATGACAGATAACTTGAATACATAGACGATAATAGGGTTGGGTGGTGGGTGATAATACCGTGTTTGATGGAGGAGAAATCATGGTTTGATGGTTTCACAGGTAAGCCACGATAGCCTTGTTCGTTTTCTCGTCATTCAGGTGTGACTTTAACCTCCACAGGGACAAGTGGCTTAATTCTCCACTTTTGGTAATGAACAATATTAACGAAAATGAGGGCAAGGTGTGAAACAACCTGTGGCAAAATATGATACTGATCCAACTGCTTGTTCAGAAGTTATTCCTTAAAAAAAACGATGTAACACGGCCTCTGAAACCCATATTAGATGATTACAATAAGTTGTTGGGTGGGTGTGTGGGGGAAGACCCCCCCCCCCCCCCCCTCAACCCATGGGATATCCATCGGGATCCCTAATTAAGCCCCATTGAAACACACTAAATCCCGAGCCAAATTGTGCCTATCTTTCGTGCGTCTTTGTTTACCTTTAAGTCTAACTGGTCGATCACTTGATTTACGTTATGTTTGAGGGTAATGTTCAACAAGACTACATCGGCCTTATTTACCATGTTTTTTGTGTTTTTCTTCAAGGATTATAGTGTTTCATAATTGTTTTGCATGGTTTGAGTGGAGGATTTGCATAAACTTACCCATATTCTATCAATCTGAAGATACAGCATCAAATTGCGCCATTTATTGGGTAAATCGCGCTTTTACAGTAGAGAAGGGAAATTGTGGAGTACATTGGATACACGATGGGTTGAGGGGGGGGGGCGTTGCACCCGCTTCCCCCCCCCCCCCCTTGATTTATTGTCATCCTCATATATGTAAATCTGTAAGGGGGCACAAACAGGTTGCTGGTATTTAATTTTTGTGAGTAACGCTCACGCCATTTATTGGGTGAATTGCACCCACCCCATCATTCAAAACAAGAAGAAGAGGAGTCAAGTCGAAGGGTTTATTGGACGCAATGCATTGTTTACGGTCGGGACTTATGATTTTCGTGTTATTTTTCGGTGTAATAGGTTTTTTTTCAAGTGTCGATAATGAAATTCCTCCATGCGGACTATAATGAGACAAATATGGTGAGAGTATTGGTCCCTATTTTCCCTTATAAATTGTTTCTAATAGGGCGGATGTAGTGTCCTTGAAGATTATCACCGTTTATTTACCCATATTCACTTGTTAAACATCTTAACCCCTAATTTTCACTGAGCTTCAAAATCTTCCCTACTTGTGTGTGTGATTGTTTGTTTTAACCATATAGGCCTATATATATTAATGTTTTTATGCCTGGGGTAATTGGGCCCTATATTACTGTTGTATAGGCTTTTACCATAATATTCTTCTAGAAAGTATACTGAAACACCACGTTTTTAGTGTCTGAAAAAAACAAAAAAACATATAAATCACCTCAAACGTGCAATTAGTTAGGATTGTTGGAAAATTTCACTTCTATGGTCATTAATTTTCCCATGGATTTTTTTTTTTCTCTGATGGTTTTGATCAATATACTGTATAGTGTTTGGAAATAATTACAAGCCTCGGAAAAACCGTTTTTCCCATTTTCGATTTATGTTAAGACACTCCCCCTGATAATGGGGAGGGCTAATCGGAGGGCTATGATTTGAAGACATTAGCCTAACCTAACAACCTTACCTAACCTATCCTACTATTATGGGTGGGGGCAGGCGCCCCCACACCCCCGCTGGTTGGGTACTAATCCCTTAGTAAAACAAAAGAAAACAATAATTGGCTATCGAAAATACGAAGGCGAAAGAAAATCGATGAAGTCTACGGTGTTTACTCTGCAATTTTCAGCTTTGATTCTACGTTGGTAACAAAAGTACCGTATTGGCAACCTTGTTACGAATTTACATTTTAGTAACATACTTTTATATTGTTTTTTTTTTCCGAGGGTTAAAACACACTTTCATATAAACCTCGGGAGACAAGTGAAAATGGCGAGCATACGAATCGGTGCCCTCTATAGGAAATATTGACAACCATGTTCCAAAAGAAAACATTTTAATACCATATATTTTTATTAGGTTTCGCCGAGGGTTTATACACATTTTCATATGATGTTTAGAGCATATAGATTCCATATTTGTCTTCAAATATTGCAAAATAATTCGTGACCATAAAATTCAGTAATACTGGATTGTTTCGTTAAGTTCCATTACTAGAACATAAGAACATAAGAACATAAGAACATAAGAAAATGGGAGTCTGCAGAAAGCCGATTGGCCTAAGCAAGGCAGATCCCTGTCCCACACAACCCCAAATCAATTACAAAGCCCAATTATAGGCTCAACACTCTAATACCCTGAGGATCATCTTACCAAAACGGTTAGAGATTAACGCAGGATTATGGGGGTCTGCAGAGCGCTGATTGGCCCAACCCGGCTGATCCCCCTTCACACCCAACCCTTCTCGTCCATATGCTTATCCAATTTTATCTTAAAGCTCCCTACAGTTTTAGATCCCACTATAGCACTTGGTAGTCCATTCCACCCATCTACAACTCTGTTACCAAACCAATATTTGCCTATATCTTTTCTGAAACGAAATTTATCTAATTTGAAACCATTGGTACGAGTTCTTTCGCTATCACTGAGCTTTAGTACATTTGTCATGTCCCCTTTGTTAATCCCACTAACCCACTTGAACACCTCTATCATATCCCCTCTAACTCTGCGTCTCTCTAACGAATGTAAACCTAATTTCTTCGACCTTTCTTCATACGGAAGATTTCTAATATTATGGATCATTTTTGTCATTCTACGCTGTACTCTCTCCAATGAATCTATGTCCATTCTGTAATAAGGACACCAAAATTGGACAGCATAATCCATATGGGGTCTCACTAATGACAAGTAAAGTTTTAAGATAACATCAGCAGTTCTGTTACTCACACTCCTAGAGATGAACCCGAGAATCCTGTTTGCCTTATTACGAACGCCTATACACTGTTTTCTAGGCTTCAAATCATTGCTAACAAACACACCTAGATCTTTCTCGCAGTCTGAATTTTCTAATTCTAAATTAGCTAGTTTATATTTAACATTTGTTTGCATCTTCCCTATCTTTAATACCTTGCATTTGTCAATGTTAAACTTCATCTGCCAATTTACTGACCATTCATGTAAGGTATCTAGATCCCTTTGGAGGCACTCTATATCGCTATCTGAATCAATTGATCTCCCCATTTTAGTATCGTCTGCGAATTTACTTATCCTACTAGTTATACCTAAATCTAGGTCATTTATGTATATAAGAAACAACAGGGGACCTAATACCGATCCCTGGGGGACACCACTTTTGACTGCTCCCCACTCTGACTTGGTACCATTTATGCTGACTCTCTGTTTCCTACCAATTAGCCATGACCTAATTACTAGTTACTCAAATTATTACATTGTTTTACTCATTACTTTTAGATTATTAACCCTTATACCCCAAAAAGCCACGATCATGGCTTTGTTAGAAGGAGACATTGCCACGATTGTGGCGATATTCATAATCACATTGAATGTAAATACACAGTTTATTTTTGTCAATTAATTTCGTACATTATGGCATCACAATCGTGGAGCTTACGTTGAGGGACCCGCAGAGGGTCGCTCTCGGGCGGCATGATATGCGGGGGTTGTGTTTTTTAGGACTAATGGTTAGGATCAGGATTAGGGATGTAATGATTGGTGATCCTAGTTCTCAATGAATCAAGGGTGGGTAATGTCTGTAACGGGGGACAGGATAAGTATTTCTCTCCTTCTGAGTGGTAAATATTGACTAAAATGTATATCAGTTTTGGCCGTTTTTTCCGCTAGTTCTTTACCTACATTAATAAAATATGAATTAAAACTTCTGGCAATAGCATCAGGGTTCGTAATTTCAGTATTATTCACAATAAAGGAGTTACTAAGTTTGGAGTTATTATGTCTATGCAGAGCATTATTAATGACATTCCAAGTTTGTTTAGGGTTACCAGAATGTTCGATCAATTTGTTTTTATAATATTCATCTTTAGCCTTTCTAATGCTAAGCGTCACTGTGTTTCGAATTTTTCGATACGCCTCGCCATAGGTTATCGGTCTTTCAGCACTTTTTCTTTTAAGCCTGTTTTGTTCTTTAATTAATTCTTTTATTTCTGTTGTGATGTAAGGCTTGTTCATATGTTTTGTTTTCATGCGTTTAGTAATTAACGGGAAGTAAATCACGTTTGGATCATGCGATGATAAAACCAAATTCCAGGACACAGTTCTTAAACAATTTTTAAAAGCTTCAATGTTTAATGGATTATAATTTCTGGACTTGATGGTTTGACTTTTATTATTATTTATCTTTTTCGGTAAGTTCAAAAACTGCATACACTGGAAAGTGATCAGAAATTCGGCAATGAAATATACCATTCATGATATTCTGGGGATAATTGTTAGACCAAATATGATCAATGATCGTTGCTGAAGTTGCTGTTACTCTAGTAGGCTTCAATATCGTATTGACCAATCGCTTCGAATCACATATAGCAAGATAATCCGATGCTGGGGCTTCTGTTTCGGACTTCAATAGATCTAAATTGAAATCTCCGGCTATATAGCATTGTTTATTTTCATTGCTTATTGTTGTTATGATGTCATTATAAGTTTGTAAGAATAACTGAATATATGAGTGAGGTCTCCGATATACAACACCCATGATCATATTTTTTGAACATTGACTACGAATTTCTAATAGGCGAATATAGCGATGTATTCACTATATTTATATAGACATGGATAATTACATATATTCAATCATAACTAACTTATTAATTCTACCTATACATTAATGTACTGTTGTCGTTAGGGAAGTGTAAGGGGATAATGAACAGCCAAACCAACGCTGTGACGATCATCTTTATTGGCCAACGCTTTGACAGAGAGTCTTTTTCAAGCCGATAAAATGCGTTAAAGAAATAAGAATAATACAAAAACAATTATAATAATAATCTATAAATAATTAATAAGAGTATGATATAATTTAATAGGCTTAGTAATCAACCTAATGATCAAATATAATTCCAATATTCCCATTCAATTAAAAAAGCAATCTCACTTTGACTCTGATACCCCGAGCATACAGACCATGTTCTTCATATTTTACCTTGCCTACCGAATTAGAATACTCCAGCAATATTCAGAGACTGAAGGGGTCGTTATGTTTTTTTTGTTTTTGTTTTTTTTTGTATATCTATTTATTCAATCATATATGTATTTGTGTCCTGGCTAGGTTTCCATCAACCTTTCAAAAACACCCCCAAGACCCTCCTTCAAGATAAATTTGTAAATTTTTCGGTAAAAAAAAATGTTCAGGCCGAAGGCCGGTTCCTCTTATAATTACACCTAAATGACACGAAAGGTCTTAATATTGACAAACAATGGAGCGAAAGGTTATAAAATCGTCAAACTAATGAGGTGAACATCTTAAAATCTCCTAACTATTGGGGCAATTCAAATGGGAGACGGGGGTCCAGATAAACCTAACACTACCTCCCCTTACCGGCTTCCCTGTTCACTTTACTGACACTTATTTTGGCAGACAACTATCTAAATTTCGCTGATCTTCTCCTCCCGTTCAAACAGTCCGAAAAGTTATAGTTTAATTATCTATTCATTTTTATGGTAGAAAATCATAAACAATAAATTAACCCAACTCTTCTACCCCCAAGTTGCTTTAAATATTGTATTTAACCTCTTCTGTATCGGCGACGTCTATTTATATTTATGCTAGGTCTGTGTAGACGATTTTGTGTAGCTTAAGAAGAATCCGTGGTAGTTATAAATGGGTTAGGTGATCTAGTTCGAAGCCTGTTAGTTGCTGGAGTTCCTTCTTAAACTGAATGAAATCGTCTAATAGTAGTCAGAATAAAGTGAAAAGGACAGCACTGGTACTGGATGGGTTAAGGCTACATTCCTTCCGTTTCGCTGCTTCAGGTTCAAGGTACCGAATACCTGACTCTCTACAATCCTCGGTGGTTTGTCATTATAAGTGTGGTAGCTGTAATGTGATCTTTATTGGCCAAACATAAGAACATAAGAAAATGGGAGACTTTAGAAAGCTGATTGGCCCTTACAAGTCAGATTTCTTTCACAGCCAACCCATCTCGGCTCAAACATAGTGCCATCTATCAACCAAAATTGCTGGTCAGAAAGGTAGGTCGTTTAGGGTGAGTTTACCTCTCACGAAACCGTGTTATTCGGCTGTTCGGCACCACTATGAAGCAGTGAACCATTTCATTCAATCATACAATTCCTCCATTTTCTATCCAAACACGGACGATGTAACACTCCACCCAGCACAGTCACTTTTAACCCAGTGCCATAAACCCTCCCTGGCTACACAGGAATCATCTACTCCATCCTTATACTTCTAACGGTACGTAAATAGGATTACTTGTTCTTTACTTTGTACATTGGATGTATTTATATGTTAGCAATTAGCGTAATAGTAAGGAACTGTTGGTGCAGATTTAACACCTACATATTTTCTCCATGATCGCCATTTCCGGTACTCCTGCCCGTCAAATATAATGTTTATCCCGGCACTATTAGATATAAATTCGGTTATACTGATATTTTGGACCGACAGTTAGCCCATCGATCTTTTTAGGCCTAATAGGTCGGGTAGAGCATATACATCATTGCTATATATGTCATTAAGAGCTGAAATGTATTATAAGGGAGAAAAAAACCCCGCTAAAATACATTATATACTGTAAAACAATACGTTTTTCAGCCAGTACCCAACCAGCGGGGGTATGGGGGCCGCATCCCCCATCCATAAACTAGGTTAGGTTAGGTAAGGTTGTTAGGTTAGGCTAATAGCCTAGCACATTACAAAAAAAAGAAAAAAAGTAGACCTAGCCTAACCCCACCAGCGGGGGTGTGGGGGCAGCAGCCCCCACCCTTAATACTAGGATAGGTTAGGTAAGATTGTTAGGTTAAGCTAATGTCTTCCCAAAGTTGACTATTTTTATAACATAAGATATTAGGCTACCCACTCCACCCCGTGTGAAATCCGAGCCAGCTTTCGTCAAAAGTTGGCTCAAGTATTCACAATGGGTTTTATGGGTTTGCAATTTGGGAAAACCTGAGCCAAGTTTTGATACAAAACGCTATATTATTGTATTTTTACGCTTTTAACCCCTCATTTTCCCTGAACTTCATAGCCCTCCCCACTAGTGGGGAGCGTGTTTTTAGATTGTTGGATAATGGGTAAAAACTCATTTCAGCTCCTCTTCAGTATAAAACAACACTATATCTGAAGGAAAAATAAAAAAATAAAAATAAAACTTACTGAAATCGCTGTCCGTCCAAAAAGTTAGGTTTACCATAAATACATACAAAATACATATTTTGTATATATTTATATCTAATAATGACAGATAACTTGAATACATAGACGATAATAGGGTTGGGTGGTGGGTGATAATACCGTGTTTGATGGAGGAGAAATCATGGTTTGATGGTTTCACAGGTAAGCCACGATAGCCTTGTTCGTTTTCTCGTCATTCAGGTGTGACTTTAACCTCCACAGGGACAAGTGGCTTAATTCTCCACTTTTGGTAATGAACAATATTAACGAAAATGAGGGCAAGGTGTGAAACAACCTGTGGCAAAATATGATACTGATCCAACTGCTTGTTCAGAAGTTATTCCTGAAAAAAAACGATGTAACACGGCCTCTGAAACCCATATTAGATGATTACAATAAGTTGTTGGGTGGGTGTGTGGGGGAAGACCCCCCCCCCCCCCTCAACCCATGGGATATCCATCGGGATCCCTAATTAAGCCCCATTGAAACACACTAAATCCCGAGCCAAATTGTGCCTATCTTTCGTGCGTCTTTGTTTACCTTTAAGTCTAACTGGTCGATCACTTGATTTACGTTATGTTTGAGGGTAATGTTCAACAAGACTACATCGGCCTTATTTACCATGTTTTTTGTGTTTTTCTTCAAGGATTATAGTGTTTCATAATTGTTTTGCATGGTTTGAGTGGAGGATTTGCATAAACTTACCCATATTCTATCAATCTGAAGATACAGCATCAAATTGCGCCATTTATTGGGTAAATCGCGCTTTTACAGTAGAGAAGGGAAATTGTGGAGTACATTGGATACACGATGGGTTGAGGGGGGGGGGCGTTGCACCCGCTTCCCCCCCCCCCCTTGATTTATTGTCATCCTCATATGTAAATCTGTAAGGGGGCACAAACAGGTTGCTGGTATTTAATTTTTGTGAGTAACGCTCACGCCATTTATTGGGTGAATTGCACCCACCCCATCATTCAAAACAAGAAGAAGAGGAGTCAAGTCGAAGGGTTTATAGGACGCAATGCATTGTTTACGGTCGGGACTTATGATTTTCGTGTTATTTTTCGGTGTAATAGGTTTTTTTTCAAGTGTCGATAATGAAATTCCTCCATGCGGACTATAATGAGACAAATATGGTGAGAGTATTGGTCCCTATTTTCCCTTATAAATTGTTTCTAATAGGGCGGATGTAGTGTCCTTGAAGATTATCACCGTTTATTTACCCATATTCACTTGTTAAACATCTTAACCCCTAATTTTCACTGAGCTTCAAAATCTTCCCTACTTGTGTGTGTGATTGTTTGTTTTAACCATATAGGCCTATATATATTAATGTTTTTATGCCTGGGGTAATTGGGCCCTATATTACTGTTGTATAGGCTTTTACCATAATATTCTTCTAGAAAGTATACTGAAACACCACGTTTTTAGTGTCTGAAAAAAACAAAAAAACATATAAATCACCTCAAACGTGCAATTAGTTAGGATTGTTGGAAAATTTCACTTCTATGGTCATTAATTTTCCCATGGATTTTTTTTTTCTCTGATGGTTTTGATCAATATACTGTATAGTGTTTGGAAATAATTACAAGCCTCGGAAAAACCGTTTTTCCCATTTTCGATTTATGTTAAGACACTCCCCCTGATAATGGGGAGGGCTAATCGGAGGGCTATGATTTGAAGACATTAGCCTAACCTAACAACCTTACCTAACCTATCCTACTATTATGGGTGGGGGCAGGCGCCCCCACACCCCCGCTGGTTGGGTACTAATCCCTTAGTAAAACAAAAGAAAACAATAATTGGCTATCGAAAATACGAAGGCGAAAGAAAATCGATGAAGTCTACGGTGTTTACTCTGCAATTTTCAGCTTTGATTCTACGTTGGTAACAAGAAAGTACCGTATTGGCAACCTTGTTACGAATTTACATTTTAGTAACATACTTTTATATTGTTTTTTTTTTCCGAGGGTTAAAACACACTTTCATATAAACCTCGGGAGACAAGTGAAAATGGCGAGCATACGAATCGGTGCCCTCTATAGGAAATATTGACAACCATGTTCCAAAAGAAAACATTTTAATACCATATATTTTTATTAGGTTTCGCCGAGGGTTTATACACATTTTCATATGATGTTTAGAGCATATAGATTCCATATTTGTCTTCAAATATTGCAAAATAATTCGTGACCATAAAATTCAGTAATACTGGATTGTTTCGTTAAGTTCCATTACTAGAACATAAGAACATAAGAACATAAGAACATAAGAAAATGGGAGTCTGCAGAAAGCCGATTGGCCTAAGCAAGGCAGATCCCTGTCCCACACAACCCCAAATCAATTACAAAGCCCAATTATAGGCTCAACACTCTAATACCCTGAGGATCATCTTACCAAAACGGTTAGAGATTAACGCAGGATTATGGGGGTCTGCAGAGCGCTGATTGGCCCAACCCGGCTGATCCCCCTTCACACCCAACCCTTCTCGTCCATATGCTTATCCAATTTTATCTTAAAGCTCCCTACAGTTTTAGATCCCACTATAGCACTTGGTAGTCCATTCCACCCATCTACAACTCTGTTACCAAACCAATATTTGCCTATATCTTTTCTGAAACGAAATTTATCTAATTTGAAACCATTGGTACGAGTTCTTTCGCTATCACTGAGCTTTAGTACATTTGTCATGTCCCCTTTGTTAATCCCACTAACCCACTTGAACACCTCTATCATATCCCCTCTAACTCTGCGTCTCTCTAACGAATGTAAACCTAATTTCTTCGACCTTTCTTCATACGGAAGATTTCTAATATTATGGATCATTTTTGTCATTCTACGCTGTACTCTCTCCAATGAATCTATGTCCATTCTGTAATAAGGACACCAAAATTGGACAGCATAATCCATATGGGGTCTCACTAATGACAAGTAAAGTTTTAAGATAACATCAGCAGTTCTGTTACTCACACTCCTAGAGATGAACCCGAGAATCCTGTTTGCCTTATTACGAACGCCTATACACTGTTTTCTAGGCTTCAAATCATTGCTAACAAACACACCTAGATCTTTCTCGCAGTCTGAATTTTCTAATTCTAAATTAGCTAGTTTATATTTAACATTTGTTTGCATCTTCCCTATCTTTAATACCTTGCATTTGTCAATGTTAAACTTCATCTGCCAATTTACTGACCATTCATGTAAGGTATCTAGATCCCTTTGGAGGCACTCTATATCGCTATCTGAATCAATTGATCTCCCCATTTTAGTATCGTCTGCGAATTTACTTATCCTACTAGTTATACCTAAATCTAGGTCATTTATGTATATAAGAAACAACAGGGGACCTAATACCGATCCCTGGGGGACACCACTTTTGACTGCTCCCCACTCTGACTTGGTACCATTTATGCTGACTCTCTGTTTCCTACCAATTAGCCATGACCTAATTACTAGTTACTCAAATTATTACATTGTTTTACTCATTACTTTTAGATTATTAACCCTTATACCCCAAAAAGCCACGATCATGGCTTTGTTAGAAGGAGACATTGCCACGATTGTGGCGATATTCATAATCACATTGAATGTAAATACACAGTTTATTTTTGTCAATTAATTTCGTACATTATGGCATCACAATCGTGGAGCTTACGTTGAGGGACCCGCAGAGGGTCGCTCTCGGGCGGCATGACATGCGGGGGTTGTGCTTTTTAGGACTAATGGTTAGGATCAGGATTAGGGATGTAATGATTGGTGATCCTAGTTCTCAATGAATCAAGGGTGGGCTATTAACTACATGAGATGGGAGGTGATTCCACTCTTGGATGCTGCGGGGAAAAAAATATTGTCTAAATATGTCCGTGCTTGCCTGATATGGGTGGTATTTTAGGTTGTGGCTGAGTCTCGTAAATCGTATACTTGTAGGGTGTAAATATATATGTTTGTCTATGTCTAGTAAGTTGTTGGTGATTTTATTATATATATATATTTTTTTCTATGTGATTGAGGGAGGCAAAAGGCAGAACTGCCTATAGCAAGTGCCTCCCCCATAGTTGAAAGAGTGACAGGGCCAAAATCAAGGGACGTTCGAGCCAAAATGCCTGGACACACGGAATTTGAAGCAATTTAAGTCATAGGAAGAGGGAAAGACTGATTCTGGGAGAGAGTTCCAGAGCTCAGCTGTTGAGTAGAAGAAAGTTTGAGAGTAACAATTCACTCTTGGGTTGGAGAGTTGCACAGCGTAGGGGTGGGATTGAGCTACAAGACGGGTACCACGTGCCCTACGTAAAGGAGGTGGTATACACTGGGAAAGCTCTGAGGAACACTGATTATTATAGTAGCGATAGAATAGCGAGAGAGATGCAACATTGCGGCGGAGAGAGAGAGATTGCAGAGAGTTGGTGAGTGGACGGGAGTTAATGATACGAAAGGCCTTCCTTTCAACTTTGTCTAGGAGAGCGGTGTGAGAGGAACCTCCCCACACATGTGAACAATACTCAATACAAGGATGCAGCGTATGCCCCTGTACAGAGCAAGAAGCTGTGCAGAAGAAAAGAACCCCCTAAGGCGGTTGAGCACACCCAGCTTCTGGGAGGCTGCCTTACCCAGACTGGTAATATGGTCCTTCCAACTGAGAGCAGAAGAAAAAGAGACACCGTTGTCTGTGCATTTGTCTTCTTTTTGCAAATGGGTCGGGTTTAATGTCTTGTTTTAGCAAAGTGACAGATGTAGTGTGTCTGTAATCACGTCTGATCCATCTTGCAGCTTTGTTTTGTATGGCCTCTAATTTATTTATATTATTGTGAGTGTGTCGATCCCAGACGGTGTCGCAGTATTCTAAGTGTGGCCGAACAAGTGTTTTAAATGCTAGAATGTTTGATGTTTGCGTTACACTTGGTGAGATTCCTGCGCAGGAGCTGTTCATAATAACCTGGACAAAGTTTTATTATTCACTTAATGTCGCACAGTTGTATTACATCTTAAATACTCTAATGTTGTTACAGGGTGTAAGTATAAATATATCTGTTTTACTCAATTTTAGGCTTACAAAGGACTCGCTGTACGGGGTCAAAACGTTAGCCAATAAAGGTGATCGTCACAGCGTTGGTGTTGTTGTTCATTATCCGCTTATGATTCTCTAAGAGTAAGAGTATTGCTCATTATATTATTATTACTATATATTGTCAACACGTTACGGTCTTCCCACGCTACACCCATACCGATATGTTGAACGTATATATCATTAATTTATTATTTGTGAACAGACGATATAACAAACGAGCTTACCCTTTTTCTATTGTTACGATGCGTGATGTCAGAGGTGGTTTTTCATTCACCCGCAGTGCTTTCTAGTAATATGAATTCTTGTACATCATTATTAAGAGCAGCGGGGGTCTGGGGGGGGGGGGGGAGCCCGCAGGCTATGTTAGGTTTATAGGTTAGGGTAATTACAATATTGTCGTCGGAGATCCGGAGAGTCATGTGACTGTTTATATCCACAAGTATCCTCGCTAGGCAGCATTCACGCTGCTGAATTTTTTTGTTTTGTTTTTATATATATATTTTTTTTTACGTCTTCTACGTAATTATTAAGAGCAGCGAGGCAGGTTAGGTCAGGTTGTTAGGTTAGCGTAATATCTAATGTTGGAGGCGGCAGACGCGGGTGAGTTACGGGAGTGTTTGTTTGCGTCCACCTCGCATCTCTCTCTCTCTCCCTCTCTCTCTCTCTCTCTCTCTCTTTCTTTCTCTTTCTCTTTCTCTCTCTCTCTCTCTCTCTCTCTTTCTCTTTCTCTTTCTCTTTCTCTCTCTCTCTCTCTCTCTCTCTCTCTCTCTCTCTCTCTCTCTCTCTCTCTCTCTCTCTCTCTCTCAATGTTCCCAGTGGTAGGAAACTTATGTATGCAATAAATGAGTTCAATCAACTCCATACAGGTTTCACTGAAGGCAAAGAACAAATCTTGATCTCGTCTCCAAATCAGTCAACCAAAAATGAAGTTTAAAGGAAGGAACATTAATTAAGTGTAATGAAGAACAACAAAATATAAGGGTAATATAGGCACAAACATAGAGTCTACCAAGGATACTAAATATGAGAGGAAAGTTACGTCAACAGATAAATATATCCAATGAGTGAGAGAGAGGGAGTGTGAGTGAGTGGGGGGAGGGAGAGATATATACATAGACTTACATAGATACACTGTCCACACAGAGCTTACGATCCCTGCGAGGTGGCTGGGACTTAATCCTGGTACAGAGAGAGAGAGAGAGAGTATGTGAGTGAGAGAGAGTGAGAGACAGATAAAATGAGATAGACAGGGAGACAGACATATATATATAGAGAGAAACATAGAGAGAGCGAGAGACAATCAAATAATTGTAGTGAAAGAGAGAGAGAGAGAGAGAGTGTGTGTGTGTGTGTGTGTGTGTGTGTGTGTGTGTGTGTGTGTGTGTGTGTGTGTGTGTGTGTGTGTGTGTGTGTGTGTGTGTGGTGTGTGTGTGTGTGTGTGTGTGTGTGTGTGTGTGTGTGTGTGTGTGTGTGTGTGTGTGGGTGTGTGTGTGTGTGTGTGTGTGTGTGTGGGTGTGTGTGTGTGTGTGTGTGTGTGTGTGTGTGTGTGTGAGAGACAGAGTGGGAGAGAGAGAGAAGAAACCAATCCATCCCGGGCGGTATATACAGACCGGAGCACCTGTGGAAACTCAGGAGCCAGGCAGGTGAGGTGAGGGAGGAAGCTGGTTGAAGAGGAACAATGGTACGACCAACACACGTTCTCTCTTTCTCACACACACACACACACCTGAGTAAAAAGTCAACCAAATTGGCTTAAAAGTTTCGCACCCCCTTTGCTAGCGATATCCGGACTGCCAGAGCAATAGGGGGGGGGGGGATCAGACAATTGGAATTCTGCACAGAGGACCATGTATCTATAGAGAGAGAAAGAGAGGGAGTGGTTTGTTTTTTATTGCCTGGGTGTTGTATAGAGGGGGTTGTTTGGGAGAAGATGGGTGAGGTGGTATTCTTAACCCGTACAGTACCGGTGATATCCTTATAATTATATTCTGGCAATGTTTAGACGATATCATTCAGCTTAGGAAGGACCTCTAGCAATATTAAGGCTTAAAACTATCTCAACCAACCCCCTTTTAACCACCACATATCCTTTTTATGCTGCATAATATCGTCTAAATATAGCTAAAATATAATATAACACACGTCGCTGGTACTCAAAGCTGTCAAAGGGTTAAAGTGGGATTTTTGTTTTTGTTTTGTTGTCTATCCATTTGTTTGACTTTCCTCGCTGAATCTTCATCAAGCCAGAAAAAAAAACAGAAAAAAACACCTAGACTCTCACTAGAGATCAATTTGTAAATAAAAAAAAATTGCCGGCCGAAGTCTGGTTCCTCCTAAAATTACAGGCTCGGTATCGCTCGCCAAGATAAATCGACACCATAATGGCACGAAAGGTCTTAATATTGACAACACATGAGTTGAAAGGTATTAAAATCGCCAAACTAGTATAATGAACGTATTAAAATCTTAAAACTAATGGGGCTAAACATGAGGGAGAAGGGGGTCCAGAAAACCCAAATACCGCTCCCGTAAGGTTAGCAACACTGAAAGACTTAATGCATACATTGCCATTCCTATGGGGTCACCTTGTGTGGTTCCTTCCATTGATTTCAGAGCTGATCCACGTCGTGTGTTCTGGTTATTTACTATGAAGAGGTCGGCAGGCTGTGTATAGGTGTTCTCTACATAGGTGGCAAAGCTGGGGCATTTTACCTTGATGTTATGTATTGCTGTATTTCTGTTGATGGTGTTAAAGGCATTTGTTGCATCCACTAGCAGTACAGCTTCACAGTCTACTCGCTCATATATTTTTCTTATGGCATGAATTGCTGCCTCTCCCCCTGCTTGGTGGCCGGCACACACTTGGAGATTTCCGGCCGCTGACCGCACATCTTCCTTCACCACATCCATTATGCATTTTCCGATCATTCTTCTCAGCACTTTGCCCACTCCCGTTGGTCAGCACCCTGGATTCTTGTCTAATGGTATTAGGCGACAAGCTGTGAAAGCCTCCAAATGTTGACAATTTTGGGTGGCCATCTTTCTTGCAAGAGCTGCCAGAGCCCTACATAAGTCTGTTGCTACAAGTCCGAGGATTGCACTGCTCAGGATTGTTCTCCAGCCATTTGCATCCAGCCCTGATGGGCCTGCACTGCCTTGTGTCCTGAGAGCCTTTTTCCAAATCATTTCGCCTGTGATTTGTTCGTATATGACGGGGTTCGGTGGTATATAAGGGGCTTATATACCACCGAACCCCGTCTGACTCTCGGGGATACTAGGTTGTGGATGTTTCTTTTCCAACATTTGGATGGTGTCTCTTGTGATAGGCAGCAACCCACCAGCTGCCTGCTTTGTCAGGGAACGTATTGCAGGTGCCATTTTTCCTTGTCTCATCTGGTCGCCGAATCTCCTGGCCTCGACTTCAGTATTTTCCTTTTTTTGCCGCCGCCTGCCTGGTCTCTCTTGTAATGCTCTGGCTTCACTGAGTAAGTCATCCATCTTTTTATCATTCCATGGTTTCATTCTTCTAGTCAGCGCTGTCACATTTTCACCTTGTTTAGATTTGTGGTGAGTTTTTTGCAAGAAGAGATGTGGAATGCTGAAAAGTATCTTGAGAGCATAATTATGGGGCTAAAAATGTGTCACAGACATAGTTATAAATGAGCTTTGTCATATCTTTCAGCAGGTTGGTGGTGGCATCACATTTTGGTGGGTTGAAAAAGTTGTGTGCAGACCAATATACAATTTATGAGTAAGCTGCATCTGTCCAAGTTCTAACTTCCTCTTCCCGTAATCCTTTCCAGAGCAAGTTTCCACCTCTGCCTGCTTCTTCTGTGGGTCTACCTGGGGCCCTCTCCCTTTGTGGTTCGGCCTCCATTTGGGCATCCCGAGGCTCTTCATTGTCTGGCATGTCATCATTGTTTCCATCTGCTTCATTTGACCCCGTTGGAGGACTGTCATCCTCTCTTGCAGCTCGGTTGTCATCTCCCTCCCTTGGGTCTCTTGCGGGCCCCCCATTACCTTCTGCTTCTTGGGGTTCTCCTACCTCTCTTGGGACTCTTGAGTCCCTTGCTTTTCCCCGTATTCTTTCGGGTTCCCTGCCACCATGACGGCCTCCCTCAGCTGCATCCCATCGCTCACTCTGGGAATTTGCTACCACTCGTTCCTGCTCTACCTAAAGGGTTACGACACTTGGAACCCTTATTACAGTCTATGCATCTTTGTCCACTTTGCACACATTTGCATCAAGTACAATTGTGTTCATATTTGGTACATATGCAAAACAAATTTTTTTTTTTTTTACCTTTGTGATAGAGCTTCTTCTGAGCTTTCCTCGTCCTCCATCTTATCCTTTTAACATTAATATATACACATTTCTGTCCGTTCCCCTACGAAGTCCCTAAAGAGTAGGTCTAGGATAACTGTAGGCAGGTTCATAGACCCTAATGGTGAATATTCTAGGAAACTACCTCTCCGCTGTGTACCCCCTATAGTATACAGCCACCCCTGTGCGAAGGTATTTAGATGGTTTCCTTCACTCAAATCGTCATCGTACCATAAATATCATTAATACTTATCCATATGCGCCTATTTTACGTTGATTATAAAGGTATTAACCTGTTACAGCAATAAAACAAGTGAAAACAGCGTTTGGATGGTCAAATCGGCGATACAGGCCGGGAGTTACATAACTTATGGCTGAGGCAGCCTCCCTCTCCTCCACTCCTCCCCATGTCTGGAGAGGCACTGTTGCGTGGTAGTCTCTCTCTCGCTCTTTCCCACGCTTGGTAACACAGATGACCACGTCCTGCTAGCAACTCGCTAATGTTAGCACAAATATATACCTAAGAATAAGGGAATAACAGGGAGAATAGGTGATAAATGAAGGGAGGGGGCGGGGTGGAAGGAAGGGATGTGGAGGAGTGATATTTGCCATGGCCAAGGGGCAATAAAAAAAACAAAAGAAAAACAAAAATCAAAAAAATTGATACTGGGCTGATTTAAATGTTTTTGTTTTAGGCCTTGGATTATATAAGGAGTTCCGCAGCCCACCGGTAGGCCTTATATAAGGAGATCAGCACTTGCTGGGTTAAGCAGTGCCTAATTCTTGTAACTATGACGACAATTCCGTGCCCAAAAATTAGAAAATCATCAAAATAAACCTGGGTAATTAACCATGGATGGAGGAGCTAATATCTCCTATTAACTATTTGCAAAGTAAATAGTTATCTAGTCGATTTAGATCATCCGTGAGATTTGGTTTTATAGCCTACACTTTTTTGTTTTTTTATTAAATTTCTATGCACATCTTAAACAAGCACTAAGTTATATGTATTGCTTAAATAATTAAATAATTACATTATCGTCCGTACGTAACCTGTGTAGCAACAACCAAATATTTGTGTCAACATATATTGTTGTACTACAGTGTTTATTCCCTATTAGTATAATTGTTTTCATATTTGATATTCCCCCTGACAGACTGGTGGGATGTATGTGTAAGATTGTTGTATTGTGTCTGTATAATTTGGTGTTACTACGTGAAATACACAAACTAAGTAAGCAATTAAACAGGACGACAAGATAGAGAGAAAGAGCGTGGGTGAGAGAGTGAGAGTGAGTGAGTGTGAAAGATACTACTACTACTGTACTACTACTACTACCACACAGCCTGTGCATCCCCTCTTTGGACCCTAAACCAGGTCAGAACAGTCATTATATTGTTGTCATTCAGCTACTTACTATTCCGGGGTCAGCTCTCAGACTCATCATCGTGGATTACTACTACTACAATGGTTTTTATTTAATATTGTTCATACATTTTATTGTTCATACATTTTATTTTACAAGCATCAGATATTACTATTCAACACCATGCAACTTCAATCCAGTCTCCTTCCTATGCGACCCTCTGCCACTGCTGCCTCGTAGTCCACTTCTGCCACCGTCGCTGGTTGTGGTGCAGACAGTCTTGTTCCCCGCAGGCATAGTAGTGCTGATCTGAGCAACGAGAAAGATAGACGGCACCTCATCCAGGCTACAACGTGGCTCCTGGGCTGTTTCTTCTTCTCTGCGATGATCTCTGCAAGCCTTGAATAGAAGCACTGGGCCCTAGGTCCCATCCCTCCAGATGTGGTGAAGACTAGTGGGGTAAAGCTGCCATGTTCGATATTTAAGATCCTTTCCCCATATGCCCTGACCTTCTCTTGTTCATTCCTCTTGTGTGCAGCCTCCAGAGACAGCCCGCTGTAGCTATGGGCCATTGGGTCGAATATTCTTACGTCAAAGAATGCTCGCTGTGCTCTTGTCCAAAAACTTCTTGCACTAACGTCCACTCGTGCTACTACTACTACTACTACTACTACTACTACTACTAATGATAAGATAATAATAATGATGATAATAATAATAACAATAATAATAATATTAATGATAATTATGATACGGACAACTATAACAAATCTTAAATTTAATGGCATCAATGGGGATATTTTAAAGCTGATGTAATTCTGAATAATGACAAATTATCTCATCCGAAGAAGGTTCAAATTGTCTATGATCTTGCATGTTTTTATATATTTTTTGGATTTCCAGCTCTTCCAGAACTGCATAATTCTTCTTCTTCCCTCCTCCGCAGTATGTTGTCTGTGTCTGATGTCTGGTCATACAATCTGCTACGGTTATTACGTTAATATCTTCCATTCACCATCACTGGCTGATCTCCCTTTCTTCACTCCCATAAATCCTTCTACCCTTTAGTTCCCCCCACTCTCTGTCACACACACACTCAAGCTCACACACACGCGCTCACACACATACACACTCTCTCACACGTACACACACTCTCTCTCACACGTACACAGACACTCTCCCACACGTACACACACACTCTCCCACACATACACACACACTCTCCCACACATACACACACACTCTCCCACACATACACACATATACACACTCACTCTCACACACACATACCCACACACACTCAGTCACACACACACACACACACACACACTCTGAGAGTGAGGGTCCGAGTCTAGGTGGTGAGACAGTGAAGCACGAAGGTGAAGCATCTTCAGAGTTGTGGCTGCTTTGAGCCTCAAGTTGAATTCAAATGCTTCTCGTGTCTCACTTCCTAGACTGGAACAAGACCTCACAGGCTTCACCGTGTTGAGCGGTTGGATGTGCAGGCTCTCAGCCTATGCCCGAGAGAGAGTAGTTGGAATATAGAAAACAAAACAAAAAATCACTCACACACACACACACACTCTCTCTCAAACTATATCTCTCTCTCTTTCTGTGGCTGAAAGTTAGAAGTGAAAAGATTTACAACCAGTTTATTTGGAAACTTTTCACATGCAAGATCTGTTCTACCTATTTGTGTCCAGCTGATGGTAAATTGCCATGTTCCTATATGGTTTACTCAGGTATTACGAGAATTGCGTAGCTAATTATGTTAATTAGGAAAACTTGGCAATATTATAATAGACACGTGGTATTTATATACTTTTTCATTAACACCTTAAGAGCGGCCTATGCGGTTTATTTATATGTACCGCCCAGCGGGGTGTTTTTAGCCAAAATAGGGCTGTTTACGTGATCATTTTCATGCCTAAATAAGACCCAGAACGTAAAACAAGTATCTATCCCTGAAAGGGCATAAACAGAGCTTTCCAATGACACCATAACGATCCTTTTATGATGGCTAGTTTTCTTGCAATAACCGTGCAACGCGAGTGCAAAAAGCATGTAATTAGGCACTTTCCCCATACAATTCCGTATATAGCGAGTGAGAGAGGGAGGAGGGAGGAGGGAGGTGGGATTCGTGTCAGTAGGTTCGCCGCGGTGGTCTGCAGCAGTCATACGCTCGCTACTCTCCTGCCACCACTTGTATCTCTCTCTCAGCAACATTACGTGCTGAAATTGCCACTCGACCTATGTCGAGCACCGCCACATAGTCCAGCTTTATTTAACTCGACTTATGTTGCTCGCCGCTAATTAAGGGTTAAGTATCGAGACATTAGTCGCTAAAAGATTCAATTTACCATCAGCTGAAATGAAACTGACTATAGCTTAGATTGTTCTCCAGCAGAACAGTTCGAGGAAATAGATGATCGTATTTTGCACGCTTTCCAATAAGAGTACTGCATTATGTTTGTATTTTGCACGCTTTCCAATAAGAGTACTGCATTATGTTTGTATTTTGCACGCTTTCCAATAAGAGTACTGCATTATGTTTGTATTTTGCACGCTTTCCAATAAGAGTACTGCATTATGTTTGTATTTTGCACGCTTTCCAATAAGAGTACTGCATTATGTTTGTATTTTGCACGCTTACCAATAAGAGTACTGCATTATGTTTGTATTTTGCACGCTTACCAATAAGAGTACTGCATTATGTTTGTATTTTGCACGCTTTCCAATAAGAGTACTGCATTATGTTTGTATTTTGCACACTTTCCAATAAGAGTACTGCATTATGCTTGTATTTTTGTATTTATTATTATTATTTGCTTTGTTTTTGATAAAGTGAATCGCTTTGTAGTAGGTCAAGATAGTGGCTACGCATTATGACCTCTCTCTCTCTCTCTCTCTCTCTCCCAGGAAACCCTTATGGGAAGCGAGGGAAGAGGGGGTCGAGCAATGAGATTAGCAGTAGCTTGTTAGTCAAGGTCTGGCTCGCTAATGGAATAAATATTAAAACAGATCAACAACTGGATGGGCGGCCATCACAGTGCATCACTTACGGGCGGCTGGGCGGAAGGGGCGTGGGAAGGGTAATGGGCGGGCGGTGGAGGGGAAGGCGAATATTCAGGATTAATGTCTAGTCTTCACGGTAGGCCATTATTGGTGGAACACGTGCATATATTCTCATTTCATTTAACCCTTTCAGCACCATGACGCCTTTTTACATATAATTCTGGCTAAAGTTAGATGATTTTATGCACCTTAAAGCATGGTTCACACATACAAGAGTCGGTGCCCGAGTTCAGCACGAGTGAGGACATTTTTAGATTCAGTCATGACTTGGGCATACTCTTCGTGACTCGTGTTACACTCGTGTGAGTCGTGTTGGTATCGGGGTGTGACCTGGGGACTCATGATGTGGCCTAGAAATATCATGCCTGCATGAAATTTCTTGTCCCCGTCAAGAGTCCGAAGGACACACATATAGACACGTGTTGACTCTTGTTGACTCTTCGTGACTCGTGTTGACCCTTGTTGAACTCTGCATAACTCTTTGTGACTCGTGTTGACTATTGTTACACTCATGGGTGAATCGGGCACCTGCACAATGGGGGCCACTCTTGGGAGCACTCTTCATGACTCTAGTTACACTTTTGTTGACTCGTGGTGACTCGTACCGACTCTTTGTTTTCGTACCCTGGAATTTGACCGCTATTTTTTAAATTTCCTCAACTCGTGTTGGGTTCGTGTTACACTCTTCGTGACTCTTGTTGACTCTCCGTGACTCGTATTGACTCTTGGATGAACACGTACCAACTCTGACTCTTGTCTTGGTGAATCGGGAACAGTGACCTACTCGGGCTAGTTCTTGCCAGAGTCACGAAGATCCACGAAGAGTGTCACCCATCGTTCACTCGTACTGGACTCGGGCACCGACTCTTGTATATGTGAACCATGCTTAAAGCCTTCATCACACATACACGAGTCGGTGCCCGAGTCCAACACGAGTGATGAAATTTCCATATTCGGCAATGACTCTGGCATACTCTTCGTGACTCTTCATGATATGTGTTAAGGGGACCGACCGGTTATTTAGGCTTAAAAAGCTTGAAATCCTGAAAATACAATTAGGTGTTTACTCAACAAGAGTCAACATCCCTTCATAAGCCAGTGAAATGTTATTAGGGAAAACCCATTGGAAATGTTTTTTTTTTTTTATGTTTTCCAAACTTTTCCTGTAATTCTAAAATCGTTATATAGCGAACTTTGAAATTGACATGCTCACTAACTACTGGTCATACGAGGATCATACATGTATAAATGGAAAGAGCGTAAAATACTCTACAACCTCCATACACTTTATCTTCTACTCTGCCGTGTTCCTGCGTAAAATATTGTAAAAAAAAAAAGAAAAAAAAAAATCACCTAATTACCTTAGACTTTCACATGTTTTTCTCAAAACTGTTTTTGTAGCATGTTGTCAGTCGTAAAATTCTGCAAAATAATTTCACCTTACTTCATAATCACCTAAATCCAAAAAGACAAAAAATATATAATTTGTTTTGTTATAGAAACTACAGACACCCTATTGTGAGTTGTTTGATCACATACAACAGGTGCTATAGGGATTTCTGTAGGAGTTATATGCGTCTTAGTAGTGCTATAGTTTTCAACCATTTTTTACCTAAATTGAAAAAAAAAAAAATATATATTGTTTTGACCTATTTTTATGGTCACATACACCTGTGCCAAATTGCATTTACATTGAAAGTAAGACCTGGAAGTTAGTAAATAACCGGTCGGTCCCCTTAAGCCCGGGGCCTTCACACAGTCAGGAGTGCGAGCTAGTGGGAGTCTAACAGGAGTCACTAGGAGTCATTGATTTTCACTGCGAGCGAGTGGGAGTCTAACAGAAGTCGCTAGGAGTCGCTAGAGTCACTAGGAGTCATCGATATTCACCGCGAATAGGCCCACGAGTCCGCATTGTCCCCTACTCCTACTGACTCTAGCTCGCACTCCTGACAGTGTGGTGTACCCTTTACACTGGTGTGAGTACTGTTGGTATCGGGGTGTGTCCTGGGTACTCGTGACGTGGCCTAGAAATTTCAAACCTGCATGAAATTTCTTGTTCTCGTCACCAGTTCGAAGGACATACGAGTAGACTCCTGTCAACACGTGTTGACTCTTGTTGACTCTTCGTGTCTTGTCTTGACTCTTGAACTCTGCATAACTCTTTGTGATTCGCTTGTGACCCAACTTCTTCTAAATATAATATTAAACCATATTTAACCATATGAAAACATCGAAATTGCAAAGACCCTTTAGAAAACGGATCGAAAACTTCGTAACTTCGGTGACCCTTTAGAATACAAAGACCGCTATATACAGTATATTTGTACTATATACTTTTTACTTACTATTTTCTATCTGTCTATTTTACTGTCCTACTTTTCCTTCTGGGGACGGTAGGCTAGGAATCCTCCTCCCCTTGTACATTTCATCTACTAGACGAGACAGAAAGGGGTAAGGGAACGCGAATGTGGTACCAAATCATAAACATTGGAACTGTAAATGTTGTTTCTGTTCGGTCTGTCTCGAGTCGGCCACCCCCAGCTACTGGGTGTGCATGAATATATACATACATACACACATACATACATATATGACGGTACACCCGGATACCACAGAAACTAGCCCAGGTGGATATGAACCGGACATTTGCTGCGGACCCTTTCTGGACGGCAGCCCTCTGTAACTATCACGCACCACACACACACACACACACACACACACACACACACACACACACACACAGCCCGTAGCCTAGTAGGTAGAGCTCTCGTCTCACACACGAGGGGTCGGAGGTTCAATCCCCGGCCGGGCGGAGACAAATTGGGCTTGTCTCCTTTCATGTGTTAGCCTCAGTTCACCTAGCTGTAAATAGGTACCTGGAATAAGTGGACGACGTTGTGACGTCCCATCTGGGGTTGGCAAAAATGGTACAAGGCGAGATGGGTATCATATGGTTCACCTAAGCTGATGGCTACCTAAGCCTTCGGGCGAGACGGTACCGTCTATAGTGAGAATGGTACCATACAGATCCACCCTAAGCCTTCGTTTCCGATGTCGCCAATTGGCTAACATACTACACACACATCCACAGCCATTCCAACAGTACATAAAACACTTAACATGCATTTCACGCAATACATTCCCAGTTAAGGAGGCGCGATAATAATGAGCTTAGCTCGCATTGCGTGGATTCCTCTTGACGAACAAGTAACTGAGTAACACACAGAGACATATGTTTCGAACCAAATAGTGACGACTGTCAGTGTCATGTATAATAATGATCTTGCTTGTATTATGCAACTTAATCAAATGTTGATAGTATAAATAAGATACTTGCATTGTTCTTAGTTTGGTTTTTGTATTTTAATTCTTCATATATCTACGGACACAAAAATATTACCCAATAGATTTTAAGATATTAAGATTCAGACGAAACCCTACCAAACCACCCAATGAATACAATGGTTGTCTATGTGTGTGTGTGTGTGTGTGTGTGTGTGTGTGTGTGTGTGTGTGTGTGTGTGTGTTAGAAGTCATCTGTAGTCATTATGATTTAATACATTATTAATATAACGTTCACCCATGTCAGTCTGAGCATAGTGGTCGAAAATTATGCTTCTCCACGCCTCAAAAGTCCGATTCTATGGTATGAAATTTTTTCTAATCATCTGAGTAAATATATAAAAATATGCATGGACTGTCCTGACCTGTATGATTTGAACCCAGGTTAATCGCGCTTGTAGAATATCTATGCTAGTGTTAGACAAATGTACGCCGTAATGTTAGAAAGATAACACACACACACACACATCTGAAACCTTATGCAATAACTGGGTGATAAAGAAGTCTTGGTTGATTCTTAATTTCATAAAACGTATGGGGTTACTCATTCGTGTCCGGGTGAATCGGGAACAGTGGCCTACTCGGGCTGCTTCTTGCCAGAGTCACGAAGAGTGTCGACCCCATCATTCACTCGTGTTGGACTCGGGCACCGACTCGTGTATGTGTGATGATGGCTTAAGTAGGACCTATGTTAAGTGTGTTTATTGAGATTGTATTTACCCATTTGAATAGTAGAAGTTGATTATACTAAAGAAAACCGTCTAATGGTAACCAGAATATGATGATAATTACGTAATGGTGGTGAAGGAGTTAAGATTGCTTTCTATTTCTCACTTACACCTTTTCTCATACTTTGTGTAAGGAGGAAATTGCTCTGATTCTGGCAAAGTACAAACATATTGATCCCTCTGTCCTAATGCGTGTCATAATAGATGATTAATTTGGATAGGTGGTAATGGGCATCGTTTCTCAGCGCCATCTGTTAATACCCTCCAGACTGTTTTGTCCACCAGACAATGAATCCACAGACTGAACCCTACGTCTGGAGAGTTGAAATATAGAACATATTAAATATATATTGATATAAACTAAACACGCACATACATTTGTGCAACATATGTATCTACAAGCCATGATGCAAACTCCGGAACTCAGGTTTTGATTCAGATTTACCAAACATTATTAGTATTAACCCCTTCAGCAGCCCGTTTGCCTTTGATTCTGACTAATATGTGATGTTATGCAGTTTAAGAAGGACCTATGTTACTAAGAGGGTTTATCGAGATCGTATTTATCCATTTGAGTTGTATAGGTAGATTGCAAACTAAACAAACTCGTCTACTGGTAACCAGAATATGATGAAAATTACGTATTAGTGGTGAAGGGGTTAAGACATGATATTTCTGACAGTACTGTATATTTTCAACCCATCAATAATGGTTAGATACTTTTTTTTTTTTTTTTTTTTTTTTTTTTAAAGAGACAATGAACGGAGGAAGGAAAACACAGATAAAACAAAAAGGTCTATGTGCCTAAAGGCATCCTCCATTCATAAAATGTTTGTAACAACTGGATTAAAACATTTGTAGATTGTAAGTTTGTGGAAAGCAATTTGAGGGAAGTGAATTCCAAAGAGTAGTAGCTCTGGGGATAAATTAATTCTGATAAGCAGAAGTTCTGCTTATAATAATACTGATATCATAGTAAATTTAATACTGCTGTACTATATTGTATTTCTAGATTCAGGCAACTCAATAATTATATTATTTGACGTTATCCAGCATAGAACATAAAATATTTAATCCTAGTGGAGGGGCTAAGGATAGAAGGTTTGAGTGGGAGGGAACACATTATGGAACACGAGAGAGGGGGAGTGTCAGGGCTGTGTTGTGTTGGGGAAAGCATGAAAGATATAGAGTAGTAGTTTGTGTATGATGTGTATGTTCGGAGGGGAGTGACAGATGTTTACCCCTTCAGAACCATGACGTCTTTTTTACCTTTTATTCTGGCTAAAATTATACCCTTTTAAGCAGTTTAAGGAGGACCTATGTTGTTCAAAGGGTTTATTGAGATCGTATATATACCCCCTTTAAATCCTAGGGGTTGAGTATATGCTAAAGAAAATCGTCACATGATAACCTGAATGAGGACAATTAATTTATTATGCTGAAGGGGTTAAATACATTGCGCTTGCGATGCCAAAAGGGAAAACCATTATTGTTGTTGACAAAAAATGTAAATACAAAATAACTGCATTTGTTATGCACTTGCACATTACGTATGTCCGAGAATTATATTGGAAGACAAAGTTTGAGCAGATCTGGAAGTAAGTTTAGCCAGTGTTCGAAAAGTTACAGTACAGTATATTGTGGTATTTTATATTGTGCGATGAGTGAAAACGTTAAGGGTTACTGAGGATGATGAAAAAGAGAAGGCGTTTATTTCATATACAGTATGTACTGTATATATATATATATATATATATATATATATATATATATATATATATATATATATATATATATATATATATATATATTTCTATGTGTGTGAAAGAGAAAAAAGGCAAAGGTACCTTTCACAAGTGGTGTATTTATTATTATTATTATTATTAATATTATTTATTATTATTTTTATATATTTTTTGGGGGGTGGGGGGGGGGGAGACATGTGGTGTGCTTGTTTAGTGTAGTGAAAATACTTAGGAGGACTAGGTGTTTGGGAAAGCTAGCTAAGTGTGACAAACAGAAACCGTGAGGGATGCCAAACAACTCTTTATCACATGCCTATGAGGTCTACCTTTGGTATCGCCTTGCTCGATTCGTGTTTACAATCTCCCCAATCTAATGTACTTATATGCATATTGCAAATAACATATATTAATCCTTCAACTTGGGTGAATGAATGAAACATTTGCGTTTATAAGACTTTTCTATGTAAATAACTGGGATGAAATCAGTATGGTTATGGTAATTGGAAGCAGATTACTCAATTTAATGGAAAGTATGATCCAAATTAGTTTTGAAAGAAATATATATTAGAACATTGTGCGAGCAGTTTGCAATATATGGATAAACAACACATAGGGTAAAAGAATAATTAGACATAATGCATTATAGCTCATTAAGCAAGGTTTAATGTCCGATTTGTGAACGACGATTACAGAATGGAAGTAGCTCGGTATATAATTATTTTACCCAGCCAAAGCTGTTTTATTTATTCCTATTTGGCTGATCTGATTTACTGCAGGCATAGACTCTAAACTCTAGTGGGGGTACTTGTATATATAACAGAAATACAGGAGTCAGCTAATTGGTTTTATTAATTAACCATATTGTTGCGGTAGCTTCTACATGGTAAAATATGCCCTGGTGACTAATTTCTCGCTAATTCCACTCAATATACGTCGCCCTAGTGCCATATCTGTAGCTGTGACTGAGTTGGAATTAGCTCCAATGAAAATATTGAGTGAAACTTTCCTTACAAGTCACCATACCCTCCCTACCTCCTTAACACAACCCACGAAAATCGATAAATACTTTGCTGGTTTCGTTGCTGAAAGCCGCACCCCATATTACACTCGTAAGCAAAATTATAAAATTTTCTTGTTCATTTCCACTGGTGATAAATCTATGATATTCACTGTTATTGTATCATGTTTTGTGTTTACAAAACAGTATGAGTTGTTGAAATATAGATGAAATTTACCTCGTATTCATGCCTTTTTTTTTTTTTTTTTTTTCTATGTGATTGAGGGAGGCAAAAGGCATAACTGCCTATAGCGAGTGCCTCCCCCATAGTTGAAAGAGTGACAGGGCCAAAATCAAGGGACGTTCGAGCCAAAATGCCTAGTACATAGCTGTTACAATTACATAGAGAAGTGGCCCTGTTTTTGTTGATTATCAGTTTCTAAAACCCCTTTTTTGTACCTGCACCCTTCCTCAACCAATGCACCAAGCACACATATATTAGTATGGGTGGCAAGATTAGAACTTCCTGGAAGCTTCTGGCAAAAAGTGGGGTGGGTTTGTGCAACCAACTTAAAACGTATATGTATGTCAGCCACAGTATAGCCCTTCTTTACATAGGACATATACTGTATGTATGTCGGCCGTAGTGATTGGGTTAACCCTCGGAATCCGGGAGGCCTCATATGAGGCAAACAAAAATATTGGCAGGAATCCGGGGGGCCTCATATGATGCAAAATGCGCGGCTAAAAATCGCCGCTAAAATCATCATAACACACGGCAACCACGTGTCGTAGCGATGTCATCTCAAAGGCAGTCTACAGACAACAAGATGTTCTACAATTTGCAAAAACATTGACTGCTCTAGGTGGTCTCAATCAGTAGCTACTGAATTATGAAGCTTGACTGTACGAAAATGGCCCCGGACACAGCGATCCGCCTCATATGAGTGCCCCCGGATCCGGAGGGTTAAAGAAAACAGAGTAATATAAATAGAAAGTACTGTAGTACAATAACTATAAATCTACCTATCTATCTATTGCCTGACGCCATGTTCCCCGAAGGGGTGGCCACGAACGAACCGCCCCCAAGCACCTCTGTCCCCAGTCAGTCGACGCCCCTCCTCCCAACCAGCTTCATTCATATACTTTTTCACTCCATCCTTCCACCTCTCCTTCGGTCTACCTCTCCCTCACTGTCCTTCCACCTCGCTCTCGTACACCTTCTTAGTCATTCTCTCGCTTCCCATACGTTCCATATGGCCGAACCATCTCAAGTTGTTCCTTTTCACACTTTCCAGCACATCTACCTCCACACCACACCTCCTTCTTACTTCCTCAATCGTCTGTCTATCCCTCCATGTAACTCCGCACGCACTTCTCAAGTAACTCATTTCCACCGCTCTCACTCTTGGTCTGAGTCACTCCACGAACGTCCATGATTCACTTCTGTAAGTTAGTGTCGGGATTACCACACTGTCATGCAAGGGCTTCTTCACTTCCATACTGACCACTCTATTTCTTGTTACTGCTTTCAACGTTCCTACAACCCTCTTCCCCTGTTGCACCCTCTCCCGCACTTCTTCATCCACAGTCCCATCTTTACTCAACACACTGCCCAGATACATAAAAGAGCTGACGATCTCCATAGCCTGACCGTTCAACTTCACCTCACACTCTGTGACTTCACCCCTTTCGAAGACCATAACCTTGCTTTACCCCGCATTTACCTTCATATTCCGTTTTTCGCACACTGTTCCAAACTCATTTACCAGACCCTGCAACTCCCATTCATTATCGCTCATCAGAACTGTGTCATCCGCAAGCAGCAGTATAGGCAGCTTCCACTCATTTCCCTCCCTTTTCAGCGATACACCAACATCCACTGCTCTTCCTAGTATTTCTTTCACGACTCCATCCATATATACAGTAAACAACCACGGAGACATCACACACCCCTGTTTCAACCCAACACTCAGGTCAAAGAACTTGCTCTGCTCATTCTCCACACGTACTGCCGCCTTTGCACCCTCATACATGCTCTTCACTGCTTTCAGCAACTTGCCATCTACTCCGTATATTCTAAGTACTTTCCACATGCCTTCTCTATCCACTCTGACATAGGCCTTCTCCAAGTCCATAAAGACAACATACACCTTTTGTTGCTTCTCCAGATATTTCTCCACAACACAATTCATGGTAAAAATCTGATCTACACATCCTCTTCCCTTCCTAAAACCTCCCTGCTCGTCGCCTATCCATGTCTCCGTTCTCACTCTCACTCTCTCAATCACTACCCTACTGTACACATTCCCTACTAGGCCTAAAAGACATATTCCTAGGTGGTTACCACACACTCCTCTTTCCCCTTTGCCCTTATATAGGGGGACTATTATGCCAGTCTTCCAGTCATTGGGTGCATTCCCCTTCTCCCATACTAGTTTGCACATTTTCCATTCCCATTCGATCACTATCTCACCACCAAACCTCAACATTTCCCCACACACTCCATCTGTTCCTGGTGCTTTCCCCAACTTCACTCTTTTCATAGCTTCCCACACTTCTGACCTCCTGATCCCCACCTCCTCCTCCACTACTTCTCCTCTTCTCCCACCCACACCCTATCCAACTATGTTTGCTGGCTCTCCATTCCTTACATTTAGCAACTCATTGAAGTATTCCCTCCATCTTTCGACTCTCTCTTGCTTCTCGGCTAGCATTCTCCCATTTTTATCTTTCACACCCTTCCTGTTTCCCTTGCTACCTTCCCTAACTTTCTTGACTTCTTTCGAGAACAGTTTCTTACACTCCCTCCATTTTACACTCAGATTCCTTCCAAATTCCTCATCTACTCTTCTCTTACTTTCCTTCACTACTCTCTTTCTCTCCACGTACCTCGCTCGTTTCTGCCTCTCCAATTCTTCATTCTCTCTACTACCCATCCACGCTCTATACGCTTTCTTTTTGTCTTCCACAGCTATTTTTACATCATCTGTCCACCATGCTGTACCTTTCACTCCCCTCCCTCTTCTCCTCACTCCACACCCCTCCTTACATGCTGCACATATCTCTTCCTTAAACACCTTGCTTATCTCCTCCACTTCCTCCATATCTTCCAGGTCGAACCCACCTAGTCGTCTTTCTACTGCTCTCCTGTACTCTTCCCTGATTTCCTCCTCCTGTAGCTTCTCCACCCTCCTCACCATTCCCCCTTCCTCTCGCCTCCCTCCAGCTCTCCTTACCAACTTCTTTTGTATCCTAACCTTAGCTACTACTACATAATGAGCAGACAGACCCCCTCCAATACCTCTATACACCCTAGCATCCATCACAGATTTCTTCATTCTTTCATCCACACATATATAATCAATCAGTGACTTTCGTTCCACCACTGTCTTATCCTTCATCGTCCACACCACTTTCCATGTGTACCTGTGTATCATTCTGTGTCGGAAGGTGTTGGCTATCCACAACCTCCTCCCCACACATACGTCCACAAGTGCACTACCATTCCCATAACTATAAATGATGACCTTTATTAAGTATAAGAGTTACAGGCACATATATTATACAATAGAACAAGTGAGGAAAATTTATATGCAATTGTGTAGTGAATAAAATATATTTATAAGAAGATTCTTACAGATCTGAATCGAATGGGACACTCTCTTAACTACCATGCTGTTGAAGAAATTGAGACCCACCTTGCCTATGCCGTAGGACCCTGATAGTGTTCGTGTAATTGGTTGTAATTGTCAAAGGCCAGTCCACACAGTACTCCAGGAAACGTACCAGCTGGACAATTCAACTGTCTGTCCAAAATGGCATAGGCAAGGTCGGTCTCAATTTCTTGAACAGCATGGTAGTTAAGTGAGTGTCCATTTGGTTCAGAACTGTAAGAATCTTCTTACTGCAAGGAATTTCAATGACAAACCCATCAAGTTATGCTTTCTTGGTTTCAGGCTACCTTTCTTGACCAAAAAGAGTATGTCCTGGCTCAAAGAATTAGAGCGGCACAAGACTGATTTTGAATATTGTCCGGTCATGAATCTTCCAAGTAGAGTTTGAAAGAAAGTCTTGACAAGTTCAGGAGGTTCTCGATCGCCACAGTTCAATGCTCCAACAGTCTGTGAATCTGGGAGTGGTTCCTTCATTACAGCCCGTAGGGCATGTCTGAGCAGCTTGGTCCTGAGGCAGCTTGTGTAACTTGACCCTCGAGAGATGACACAAAGTCATACACTATCTTGATGGAATCGTACTCAATCTCTGTTCTGTGGGTAATCACACCTTGTCGGCGGCACTCTAGAGAATGCAATACAAGTGTGCCTTCAAATTTGTTGGTCAAAAGATCCTCCAGATACCAGATATTGTGCTTTGCTTACTGTTGGGTCTACTTCAAGTTCAGTGCAGAGGTCAATATATTGTTCATAAATGGATGTAAGATGTTTGGGCCTTTGGCGATCAATGATGTTGGTTTTGACATATGAATAAATACAGTCAAGGGGAAACTTGGTACTAACAGGTTCCTCAGAAATTGGTGGTAAATCAAATCCTCTTGCCCTATCTGCCTTGCGTTTGTGTAAGGATCAGCAACTGTGGTGAAACTGGGCTTCTTTAGCTATAAGGTCAACTCCACTAATTTTGACTAGTAGTTGTGCTAGTTTGAGGGTATGTTCTATCTCTCTAATCTTGTCTTCTGTAGGCTTATAAAGTAATTTTCCTGTGAGCTCTTTCGTTCCATCTGGGCGTGTTTTAACCTTCTTGTGACAAAACAAACATTTATCGGGGAAAATACCCACAGTAGACACTCTTCTGCTAGATTCATTGCTAGTATGCCGAACAGACGGGGATGATGATGATGAAACAGAGTGCAAATCCTTCATTTCTTGTTCTAATTTGTCATGAATAGGCCTAGACACAGGTTAAATAGCAGTACAGTTCTTGTAACATTTGCTGTGGTAAACATCATTCTCTCCTGGGTCACTTGGTAATGCATCAATAACTGCTTTGTACTTTGATGTTTGGAAGTTCCTGCACGATTTCCTAGCTTCGGCAGCACGTGTCACTACAGCCCATTTGTCATAAGACATCTAGAGGGCAATGGCTGCTGGGCACATGCTCAAAAGGAAGGACAAAAGTGACATCTAGACTTGACATGATTAACAGTTTTTGGTAATTGATGTCAATTCAAATATAATCATATAATAATTTTGGGAGTTAAAATAAAAGATAACGAGCTGAGAGATACCAATATCATCATCTGGGCTTGCCATTTTGAAGTGGTGCCGATCATCAGAAAAAGTGTCCTTGATTTAAAATCATCACATCGTACCTTCAGGGCAAGTGCCCTTGATTCAAAATCATCACACCGTACCTGCAAAGAAATAAAAAATGCCAGTGAATATCTTAATTTAAGTAATGAACTTTGGACACTACTGTTTTCAACTTTGTTATCCAAAGTGTAATGGAGACCCCTATGAACCCTTCTTAAATGAAAACCCAACAAAATATTGTTTCTTAAGTTGCATATTTCCAATTAGTGATAAACAAGGGATGAACAATGTGAAATTCGGCATTGTTCTCCAAAGTGTAAATAAGACCTATTTAGACCCTTCCTGGCCCTTCTTAAGCAAAAATGCCAGGGAATATATTGTCTTAAGTTATGTATTTAGGATAAGTTATGTAAGGGCATCCACCAGTATAAGTTTATATTTTGGTCTCCAAAGTATAGTTGAAACCCTCATGAACCCTCCACAAGAGCCCTTCTTAAATGGAAACCCCAGAATTTTTGTTGTCTTAAGTTGCATATTTTAATCTGGTAGTAAAATGGTATTCATCCATGTTAATTTCAGTCATGTTCTCCAAAGTGTAAATACAGGCTTCAATTTTGGGAGGCTTAGGGGTCTATCCCCTCTAAACCCCAGGAATGTTACACTTAAGAAACACATTTTTCTCATTCACCTATTAGTAGCAACATATTAAAACTGTTAAACCTTTCGTTCCCAAAAGTGTATATGAACTCCAGTGAGCTCCCCTGCTGTTATATTCATAAAGTCGTTTCCAGAGATATACCTCCATAAATAGGAATAGATGAGATCCACGAATCATTTCGAGTGAGTGTTCAACTGTGCGAAGAAATACCGAAGGAATGTTTTTGGCTCGCCAACTACGTGATTTAAACGTGGACAAGATTTATCTAGTTGATTTTCACTGCAAACCCTATCAGTACTGATGCCGTCCTTTTAACCTTATTCTAGCTACAATTAGACGATTTTATTCAGTTTAAAAAGGCCCTCCAGCAGTTAAAAGGCTTTAAACTATATTTTAACCAATTGTACTACCACTGATCCTTCTAAAAATGCACAAAATCGTCTGAGTAAAGCTGGAATATAATTAATAAGATATCGCCGGTACAGAAGGGTTAAATTGTATTCTATTTGTTGTTTCCCCTAGCATTTTGGAGTAAGGTAATGCGTGGATTAAGATATTACTTTGGTCAAGTGTGAACCTAACTAATTACCATTTTAGTATTGATTAATGAGGTAGGATAATATTTTTAATTAATCAAAAATAGTTTCTGAGAGGGTCGTATTGAGGTCGCATTTACCCCTTTGAGTCGTAGAGGTAGATTATAAAAGATAATAAACTAATGGTAACCAAAATACAGTAGCATATAGTGAACTTACGTCATCGTGTTGAAGGGGTTTAGTGCAGTGTTGACCCTGTTCCTATGCATACTCTGAACTGTGTAAATATTTATGAATATGAGGAGTTGTGGGATTACCACCCGTTAATTAAAATGTTGAAATTCGGGAAGCTAGTTAGAGTTAGCAAGGTGTGGCGTAATAAAAGTGTAGGGATGATTATAATGATTAGGCTAGAGCTGGGGGTAAGGGGGGGGGGGGCTGTGGGTAATTCCGTGATGCAGGGAGTCTGAACTATCACCATAGACATTTGCGAGCAGTTTAACTTCCATGCTACCTGGTCCCCGCATGCTCATGATCACACTTTAAGGGACCGGCTACACCAACTTACCTCACATCTCTTCCTTATACCCTCCTACTTCATGTGCCTCACTTCAGTACCTCTTACATTACCTTACTTCTCTCTTACACATTCAGTTGCATCTCTCTTACCTCTCTCACATCAGTACCTCTTACATTATCCCACCTCTTACCTCACTCCTCTCACCTCGGTACTTAACAAATGGCAAAGGCAGGGGTTCGACATCGAGGTAAAGCGTATGTCCTCCCCCCTCCAACACACACACACGCACACACTGTATTCCTTTATTTACATGTGGATTTGAAAACAATAAAGAATCTATATCTATCTATCTATTGCCTGACGCCGTGATCCCCGAAGGGGTGGCCACGAACGAACCGCCCCCATGCACCTCTGTCCCCAGTCAGTCGACGCGCCCCTCCCCCCAACCAGCACCGCCTTCGTTCATGTAGTTCCTCACTCCATCCTTCCACCTCATATTCGGTCTACCTCTCCCCCTCTGTCCCTCCACCTCGCTCTCGTACACCCTCTTAGTCATTCTCTCGCTTTCCATACGTTCCATATGGCCGAACCATCTCAAGTTGTTCCTTTTCACACTTTCCAGCACATCTACCTCCACACCACACCTCCTTCTTACTTCCTCATTAGTCTGTCTATCCCTCCATGTAACTCCGCACGCACTCCTTAAGTAATTCATTTCCACTGCTCTCACTCTTGGTCTGAGTCTCTCAACCAACGTCCATGCTTCGCTTCCGTAAGTCAGTGTCGGGATTACCACACTGTCATGCAAGGACTTCTTCACTTCCATACTGACCACCCTATTTCTTGTTACTGCTTTTAGCGTTCCTACAACCCTCTTCCCCTGTTGTACCCTCTCCCGCACCTCTTCCTCCATAGTCCCATCTTTACTCAACACACTGCCCAGATACTTAAAAGAGTTGACGATCTCCATAGCCTGACCGTTCAGCTTCACCTCACACTCTGTGACTTCACCCCTTTCGAAGACCATAACCTTGCTCTTCCCCGTATTTACCTTCAAATTCCGTTTTTCGCACACTGTTCCAAACTCATTTACCAGACCCTGCAACTCCCATTCATTATCACTCATCAGAACTGTATCATCCGCAAACAGCAGTATAGGTAGCTTCCACTCAATTCCCTCCCTTTTCAGTGATACACCAACATCCACTGCTCTTGATAGTATTTCTTTCATAACTCCATCCATATATACAGTAAACAACCACGGGGACATCACACACCCCTGTTTCAAACCAACATTCAGGTCAAAGAACTCGCTCTGCTCACTCTCCACACGTACTGCCGCCTTTGCACCCTCATACATGCTCTTCACTGCTTTCAGCAACTTGCCCTCTACTCCGTATATTCTAAGTACTTTCCACAAACCTTCTCTATCCACTCTGTCATAGGCCTTCTCCAAGTCCATAAAGGCAACATACACCTTTTGTTTCTTCTCCAGATAGTTCTCCACAACACAATTCAGGGTAAAAATCTGATCTACACATCCTCTTCCCTTCCTAAAACCTCCCTGCTCGTCGCCTATCCATTTCTCCGTTCTCACTCTCACTCTCTCAATCACTACCCTACTGTATACCTTCCCTACTACGCTTAGAAGACATATTCCTCGGTGGTTACCACACACTCCTCTTTCCCCTTTGCCCTTATATAGGGGGACTATTATGCCAATATAATAATTATAATTATACAATAAAGAATAATTATATTAAATTGACTTCACATTTTTTTATTTAATTTGTTACGCTCCTTAATTAATATATCATATTTCTTTCCTCTCACGTAACAAGTAGGCTACCATAGCGCGGTTGGGAATATGAACATGATTAGATTAATATCCAGTATTCGAGAATGGATAATAAGTCGTAGGCGTGTGCATAAATCTTTAACCGTCCTGGTGGTGTAATGGTTAAGGTGGCAACAATCTGTGTGTGATAACCCAGGTTCGAATCCCGGTGGATCATATATACTTTAATTAATTTCATTGGGGGTGTTTGGTGTTGTGGTGAAATTAATAAAATAAAGATTAATTGTAATTTAATGATGTGTGTTCAGTTATCCCATTTTAATTTTGTTTACACTAAACCAAAATTGTAACTATTGTTTTTTTTTTATTGTTAATAATATGCGAACAAGGTTGTTTGTGTATGTTCCCTTTTGATTTCAAACTACCATTGTTTAACTATCAACAATTGTAACATGACGTTGAAAACATCTTGCTTTGAATGGCTGTTTTTCTTGTCTTTTTATTTTGTATTATACATGTTAATCCCCCTCCACACATGTGCCTGCTCACACACACCTTCACACTTGAGTCATTTCTTGACATATTACCCGCACCAAAACAAAATATAGTCTAGTCTTTTTCTTGTAGAGTTGTAAACTACATGTGCATACACTAATGGGGCTTAACATGAGATAGGAGGGAGTCCAGAAAAAAAACAATCGCCTCCTCTTTAATCTAGTGTTCTATATATCAGGTTGGTAACGATATTTGTGAACTGTTTATACAAACATGTAGAAAGCAAGCTAACAGGCCGATAGTTTTTCAGGTCTTTAGCATTTCTCTGTTTTATGAATGAGAATAATCGTGGCATTTTTCCAGGCTTTAGGAGCCTTTCGACATTGCAGACATTCTGTGTATAGTTTGGTTATTGTAACCTCGCCTATTATAGGGGCCTGCAATACGCTGAATAATGGGTTTTCTTTGTCTATATTCATACTTTTCCGATTCCCACTTCAACCACATTCTTCTTCACTTTCCAGTGTTCTCCCCTCCCAGTCCCGTCTTCACATCTATCACATTATTCACGTTTAAAAAGCGTCTCGCCTCTTAGCCACCATCTCCACCACCGCCACATGTCCTCCGCCTCACTCAAAGTATATACTTTGGCCTCACTCTCCTCATTTTTCCTACCCCTCATTCTCATTAAGTCCCAGTGTTGAGGAATGGGCTGGTTGAGGGGGGAGCAGGTCTTTCCCGCCCTCAGACCATTCCGACTAGAAGATCCCGCCCGCTTAGCTAGGTCCTTCCCGCCCGAATGTTGTGGGCGGGAAGAGCCAAGCAATCAATCTTTCCTTGGCTGATTCCGCCCTCCAAGATTAGACCGTCCCGCCCATTTGTATGGTTCACACAACCTCAGCTGATCTTGCCTAAATGTGCGATGCAAAAGCCTGTAACCTTGAAATTCGTGATTACATTATATATTTTGTCTATTATGAGGCAATTTTATTCAGATTAGGAAGGTTATTCGAGACAGTCTTAAGCATTTCAACTATCACAGATCCTTCCTAAGCTGTATGAGATCGTCTAATGACAGCCGGAATTAATAAAAAGGTGACCTAAACCTCAAGGTGTAATGTCACGTTTTCATGATCACTCCATTATTCGCTACTCTACTGTATTTGCAAAGTAACTGATTTCTATAAACATGGGAAATATGCTAATCACCATCGGCTGAGAATGGACAATTGGCAAATTAATTGGTTGTGATTTTTCCTATTAATGGGCGTGTTTTAGTCTGATCGCCATATATACAGTATATACACAAGGTTAGATACAATCACAAATTTCAAGGCTACAGGCTTTTTCATTGCACATTTAGGCAAGCACAGTTTAAGGTATACGCGAACCTTACAAACGGGCGGGACGGTCTAATCTTAGAAGGCGGAATCAGCCAAGGAAGGATTGATGTTTGGCTCTTCTCGCCCACAACATTCGGGCGGGAAGGACCTAGCTAAGCGGGCGGGATCTTCTAGTCGGAATGGTCTGAGGGCGGAATAGTCAGTAAGCCGGTTGAGGGAGGATTGTTGAGTTATTGGTCGTTTAATTAATTTATTAATTTATTTTTATTAACTCATTGGTTTTATTTATTTATATATTTTATTATTATTATTATTATTTTTGTTTTAAGTTTCTTCCCTAGACCTCCATAAAGCATAACAAAACAAACAAATACACCCCCAAGATGAATGTGTACGCCGCCGCAGGCCGGCTATTAATATATAACAGGCGTGCTATCGCTCGCCAGGAACAAAAATCGACACCTAAATTGCACGAAAGGTTTTATTATTGACAAAGAATGGGACGAACAGTTTTAAAATCGCCAAACTAATGGGGCTAAACATGGGGAAGAAGGGGATCCAGAAAATCCCCCCACCACCCCCACCCCCAGTCTTCTTGTTGATGAATGGGTTGTTTAAAGTATAAACAATTTATACAGCAAAGAGAGAGCAGGTGGAACACAAAACAGTTATAGCAGGAACTGATACCTAACAAAGGGACTCGAAAAGGGGCTCCAGTCCTGGCACTATTCTTGCTTGCACTGTGCTGGCTTAATAATCCAGAAGGGTTGATAGCCTCTGAAGTCCTATTTTAACTAACTGATTCCTAACTTTTCCCATCCCTCACACTCCCTAACTCACATGCTCTTCACGCCTCCTCTCCAAAATATTACGCTGAATATTATTGTATTTCTTTATTATGTTTTGGTTATTGGGGTGGTTGGAGGACATGTAAGAAGTTATACAGGGAAGAGAGAGAGAGCGGGTCAAAAACAAAACATTAACCCATTCAGTACCGGTGTCGTCCTTTGCATTATTTTCTGGCAACTATTAGACGATCATATTCAGGTTAGGAAGGACATCTAGCCAATAAGAGCCGACAGACTATCTCAATGAATCCTTTTAGCTGCTATATTTTATGGCAATTATTAGACGATTTTATTCAGACTAGGAAGGACATCTAGCCATTAACAGGCTACAGACTATCCCAATAAATCCTTTGTATCTACCCCACGTCTTTTCCAAGCTTTATTAAACCGTCTATATGTAGCTGAAATCAAATACACAAATACGCCACCGGTGCTGACATCGTTTTACCTTTGATTCTGGCTAAAATAAATATTTGATGAAGTTTAAGAAGCACCTATGTTATTAAGAGGGCTTACTGAGATCACATTTACCCATTTGAGTAGTAGAGGTTTGTGGAAAGTACTTAGAATATACGGAGTAGAGGGCAAGTTGCTGAAAGCAGTGAAGAGCATGTATGAGGGTGCAAAGGCGGCAGTACGTGTGGAGAGTGAGCAGAGCGAGTTCTTTGACCTGAATGTTGGTTTGAAACAGGGGTGTGCGATGTCCCCGTGGTTGTTTACTGTATATATGGATGGAGTTATGAAAGAAATACTATCAAGAGCAGTGGATGTTGGTGTATCGCTGAAAAGGGAGGGAATTGAGTGGAAGCTACCTATACTGCTGTTTGCGGATGATACAGTTCTGATGAGTGATAATGGAGTTGCAGGGTCTGGTAAATGAGTTTGGAACAGTGTGCGAAAAACGGAATTTGAAGGTAAATACGGGGAAGAGCAAGGTTATGGTCTTCGAAAGGGGTGAAGTCACAGAGTGTGAGGTGAAGCTGAACGGTCAGGCTATGGAGATCGTCAACTCTTTTAAGTATCTGGGCAGTGTGTTGAGTAAAGATGGGACTATGGATGAAGAGGTGCGGGAGAGGGTACAACAGGGGAAGAGGGTTGTAGGAACGCTAAAAGCAGTAACAAGAAATAGGGTGGTCAGTATGGAAGTGAAGAAGTCCTTGCATGACAGTTTGGTAATCCCGACACTGACTTACGGAAGCGAAGCATGGACACTGGTTGAGAGACTCAGACCAAGAGTGAGAGCAGTGGAAATGAATTACTTAAGGAGTGCGTGCGGAGTTACATGGAGGGATAGACAGACTAATGAGGAAGTAAGAAGGAGGTGTGGTGTGGAGGTAGATGTGCTGGAAAGTGTGAAAAAGAACAACTTGAGATGGTTCGGCCATATGGAACGTATGGAAAGCGAGAGAATGACTAAGAGGGTGTACGAGAGCGAGGTGGAGGGACAGAGGGGGAGAGGTAGACCGAATGAGAGGTGGAAGGATGGAGTGAGGAACTACATGAACGAAGGCGGTGCTGGTTGGGGGGAGGGGCGTCGACTGACTGGCGACAGAGGTGCATGGGGGCGGTTCGTTCGTGGCCACCACTTCTGGGATCACGGCGTCAGGCAATAGATAGATAGATAGATAGATAGAGTAGTAGAGGTTACTATAAACCAAAGAAAATCGTCTAATGGTAAGCAGACTAGGATGAAAATTGCGTAATGGTACAGAAAGGGTTAATAGCAGAAAGGGATATGTTTTTTTTTTTTTTTTTTTTTTCTATGTGATTGAGGGAGGCAAAAGGCATAACTGCCTATAGCGAGTGCCTCCCCCATAGTTGAAAGAGTGACAGGGTCAAAATCAAGGGACGTTCGAGCCTAATTGCCTGGACACACGGAGTTTGAAGCAATTTAAGTCATAGGAAGAGGGAAAGACTGATTCTGGGAGAGAGTTCCAGAGCTCAGCTGTTGAGTAGAAGAAAGTTCGAGAGTAACGTTTCACTCTTGGGTTGGAGAGTTGCACAGAGTAGGGGTGGGATTGAGTTGCAAGACGGGTACCACGTGCCCTACGTAAAGGAGGTGGTATGCACTGGGATAGCTCTGAGGAACACTGATTATTATAGTAGCGATAGAATAGCGAGAGAGATGCAACATTGCGGCGGAGAGAGAGATTGCAGAGAGTTGGTGAGTGGACGGGAGTTAATGATACGAAAGGCCTTCTTTTCAACTTTGTCTAGGAGAGCGGTGTGAGAGGAACCTCCCCACACATGTGAACAATACTCAATACAAGGGCGCACTATGCCCCTGTACAGAGCAAGAAGCTGTGCAGGGCAAAAGAACCCCCTAAGGCGGATGAGCACACCCAGCTTCTGGGAGGCTGCCTTAGCAAGACTGGTAATATGGTCCTTCCAAATGAGAGCAGAAGAAAAAGAGACACCAAGAATATTGAGAGAAGATGAAGGGTTGATTTTGGTATTGTTGAAGAATAAGGGATAGTCCGCTGGGAGATCCTGACGGGTAGATAGATGGAGCAATTGGGTTTTGGAAGCATTAAAGTTAACAAGGTTTTCTCTGCCCCAATTGGAAATAGTATTTAGATCAGAATTTAAGAGTTCTATGGCTTCATTACGTTTGTCGTTGAGGAACTGCTGGCTGGGGCGTTCTGTAAAACTAATGGAGTTAGTCCTAGCTCTCCTAGACAAGGTTGAAAGGAAGGCCTTTCGTATCATTAACTCCCGTCCACTCACCAACTCTCTGCAATCTCTCTCTCTCCGCCGCAATGTTGCATCTCTCTCGCTATTCTATCGCTACTATAATAATCAGTGTTCCTCAGAGCTATCCCAGTGCATACCACCTCCTTTACGTAGGGCACGTGGTACCCGTCTTGCAACTCAATCCCACCCCTACTCTGTGCAACTCTCCAACCCAAGAGTGAAACGTTACTCTCAAACTTTCTTCTACTCAACAGCTGAGCTCTGGAACTCTCTCCCAGAATCAATTTTTCCCGCTTCCTATGACTTAAATTGCTTCAAACTCTGTGTGTCCAGGCATTTTGGCTCGAACGTCCCTTGATTTTGGCCCTGTCACTCTTTCAACTATGGGGAAGGCACTCGCTATAGGCAGTTATGCCTTTTGCCTCCCTCAATCACATAGAAAAAAAAAAAAAAAAAAAAAAAGTGTAAGGTTGAGTCGTCTGCGTATGAATGGATGGGAATTAAGGTACAGTTAAGGAGATAATTTATAAAAATTAGAAAGAGAATAGGAGATAGAACAGAGTCCTCAGGAACACCGGAGTTTATAGGGTGAGGAAGTGAACAATGGCCGTCCACAACCGCGGCTATGGAACGGCCGGAAAGGAAATTAGAGACAAAGGCACAGATGGAGGGATAGAAACCGAAGGAGGGTAGTTTAGAAATTAAAGATTTATGCCAGACTCTATCGAAGGCTTTCGATATGTCTAGTGCAATAGAAAAAGTCTCACCGAAGTCTCGGTTGTCAACGTTCTGTTTGTATTTTTTCACTGCGTCTTCCCTTCTTACTCTTCTTTTATGCTGTCTTTTCTCGCTGTACTCTTAATTTTCTCATTTGTGTTCGAATTATTTACGTATCCATAAACTCTACTTGCTGTCGCAGTTTTATTATTTTACCCTCCCCGACATAGAAACCATAGGATATATTATGATTTATAAATTCTATCGAACTAATAGGGGTAGATTGTAGGCACCAATCGAACAGGGCTATACCCAGGAGAGGCTGTAGGCATTTGATAAGGAATCGCTGGAACTCCTGTTTTATTTGCTTGGCCTCTCTTACTGATTCCCTTTGTGCCTCACTTACACTGAGAGTAGTCCAGCATGCTCTCACAAACACCTCCTATCTACTTCACTACACTTAAAATGCACACCACACTTCCTCCTTCAAAATTACTTAAAAACATTATGAACACAGGCCCAGCCTCGGAGTCCCCAGGGGGGGGAGGGGGGACCATAAATGCCCCCGCACCTGCCCGACCTTCCCCTGACGACCCCTCTAAATGCTCTGGACCACGGCCTGTTACTCTTACTATCAACTTTTCAATATTCGGGGCCTTTCCTCTAATTTTCACTCTGTCGAACACCATCTCTCCTCCTTCAAACTTGATCTTCTTTTCCTCACCGAAACCCAGGTATCGGAGACAACTTCCCGCAGCCCCTTCTCTGTATCCTCCTACTTTCTCTATCCTAGTTTCAAAGCCAAAGGCGGATATTGTGCATACGTGCACAACAAACTCACTTGCTCTCGTGTTCCCGATTTTGACTCCTCTGAATTCTCAACTTTATGGCTCAAACTATCCTGTCATTATCATACTAAATATTTCTGTGCTGTCTCTCTTTCCACTAACTCTACCGACTTTCCCAAATTCTGCGACTGTCTAAGCTCTAAAGGGGAACTCATTCTATCCATCTCTCCCTTCTCTGAAATCTCCATCTTAGGAGATTTCAACATTTACCACCGCCAATGGCTCTCCTCTCACACTACTGACAAACCTGGTGAACAAGCCTACGTCTTTTCTATCATAAATGACCTAGAGCAGCTGGTCCAGCAACCCACCCATATCCCGGATCGCTTCGGAGATCGGCCCAACATTCTTGACTTATTTCTTACTTCTAACCCTTCTTCTAATACTGTTTTCTCTCCTTTGGGCTCCTCCGACCATAAACGTATCTCCGTCACCTGTACTATCTCTTCAGTACGGCCACCCGATCCTCCTAGCTGGCGGCGCTTGTGGCACTTTGGCACTGCCGACTGGGAGGCTCTCCGGCAGTACTTCTTTGATTTTCCATGGAATGATTTCTGCTTCCGTGGCCGAGGACCCTCGGAGAGTGCTGAACGCATTACCGAGGTAATCCTCTTGGGCATGGAAGCGTACATTCCATTTTCTTTCTCTCAGTCTAATGCTGTCCGCAACAAGGAGGAAGCATTCAAACGGTACTGACACCATAAAACTCAAAAATCTCACTCTTCCCATTTTTTTGCCCGGAATCAAGCCAAATCTGTTCTTCGACTTGCCAAGCACTCTTTCATCAATAATAAATGCACTGAACTATCCAACTCTAGCTCTTCCCAAGCTTTCTGGCACCTCTCCAACAACTTTTCTTCCTCGTCTTTCCCTCCCCTTTTCCACTCTGATGGCACAACCATCACTTCTTTGTCTGACAAAGCTGAACTCTTCGCTCAAAACTTTTGCTAGAGACTCTACCTTGGATGATTCCGGTGCTATTCCTCCCTCTCCACCCCCCTCTCTCCTACTTATGCCTAATATCCTAATCTCTTCTAAAGATGTACTTCCTACCCTCTCTGGGCTTAATACTAAGAAGGTGTACGGTCCGGACGGTGTTCCTCCTGTTGTTCTCAAAATCTGTGCTTCCGTGCTGACTCCCTGCCTAGGCAAACTCTTTCGTCTCTGTCTCTCCTCTAACGTCTTCCCTTCTTGCTGGAAGTTTGCTCTCGTTCAACCTGTCCCAAAGAAGGGTGACCGCTCTCAACCCTCCAACTATCGTCCAATTGCTCTCATCTATTGTTTCTCTAAAGTTTTTGAAACTATTCTTGCTTCCAAATTTCTTAAGCATTTCTCTTCTCATAATCTGCTCTCAGATCGCCAGTATGGCTTCCTTAAGGGTTGCTCTACTGGTGATCTTCTTTCATATCTAACCGACTCTTGGTCATCCAACTTTCGGGACTTCGGTGAGACTTTTTCTGTTGCACTAGATATATCGAAGGCCTTTGATAGAGTCTGGCACAAATCTTTAATTTCAAAACTGCCCTCCTTCGGTTTCTGTCCCTCCATCTGTGCCTTTGTCTCTAATATCCATTCCAGCCGTTTCATAGCTGCGGTTGTGGACGGCCATCGCTCATTTCCTCATCCTATCAACTCCGGTGTTCCTCAGGGTTCTGTCCTATCTCCTATTCTCTCTTAAATTTTCATAAATTATCTTTTCAACTATACATCCAGTCCCATCCATTCATATGCAGACGACTCTACCTTACACCACTCAATTAGTTTTCCAGAACGCCCCACCCAGCAGTCCCTCAAAAACAAAAGTAATGAAGCCATAAAACACTTAAATTTTCATCTAGCTACTATTTCCAATTGGGGTAGAGAAAACCTTGTTGCATTTAATGCTTCCAAGACTCAATGTATCCATCTTACTACCCATCAGGATCCTCCAGAGGATTATCCTTTTTTCTTTAACAATACAAAAATCAACCCTTCATCTTCTCTCAATGTTCTCGGTGTCTCTTTTTCTTCTGCTCTCACCTAAAAGGACCATATTACCAGTCTCGCTAAGGCAGCCTCCCAGAAGCTGGGTGTGCTCAACCACCTCAAGGGGTTCTTTATCCCTGCGCAGCTTCTTGCTCTGTACAGGGGCACAGTGCGTTCTTGTATTGAGTATTGTTTACATGTGTGGGGAGGATCCTCTCACACCGCACTCCTAGACAAAGTAGAAAGGAAAGCCTTTCGCATTATTAACTCCCGTCCACTCACCAACTCTCTGCAATCTCTCTCTCTTCGCCGCAATGCTGCATCTCTCTCGCTATTCCATCGCTACTACAATAATTATTGTATTATTATATTATTATATTGATTATAATAATTATTCCTCGGAGCTTTCCCAGTGTATCCCACCTCCTCTATGTAGGGTACGTAGTACCCGCCTTGCAACACAATCCCACCCCTATTCTGTGCAACTCTCGAACCCAAGAGTGAAATGCTATTCTCAGACTTTCTTCTATTTAACTGCTGAGCTCTGGAACTCTCTCCCAGAATATGTCTTTCCCTCTTCCTATGACTTAAATTGCTTCAAACTCCGTGTGTCCAGGCATTTTAGCTAGAACGTCCCTTTCTTTCAACTCAAGGGGAGGCACTCGCTGCAGGCATTCATGCCCTTTGTCTCCCTCATTCACATAGAAAACAAAAATATGCTGCCCTACAATGCTTCTTCTTTTGCTACTTCTTCTGCTTCTTCTCCTGTTCTTTCTGCTTCTGCTTCTCCTCCTTCGTCTTCTTCTCCTCCTCCTAATCCGTCAAGAACCGCGAATTTGGATAAAGCTCCACCAACACGACCCAAATTCAAAACCGCCAGGGATAACGACCGAGGACCGAGGACAGCCATGAATGTAAATGTAGATCCGACCAGAACCAAAAATTCGATGAAAGAACGTTCTGTGAGTTCTAAAACCGCAACTTTAGAGGTTTTCTATGCAAACGCTCGTAGCATACGCAATAAATTTTCAGATTTAGAGGAACTAGTGTTTACAGAAAATTATGATGTGATTGGCATAACAGAATCTTGGCTCAATACAGAAGATAGAGACTTTTAGCCGAGTATTCACTTCCCGGTTATGTAATGTTTGAGAAAAGCCGAATAAATAAAAATGGAGGTGGCGTTTTATTTTATATCAAAGAAAGTCTTAACCCGACCCTCGTGTCAAAACCTCAAATTGTGAACGTCGACACATCTTTTGTGCTAATAAAGAATAATAAAGGTTCAAAAATAATACTTGCGTTAATATACAGACCTCCAGCTCAATCAGTGCAAACTGACCGAGAAATTTACGAACAAATTGCAGATGTAAGTAACTCACAAGATACCATAATTTTTGGCGACTTTAATTTACCTGTGACCAAGTGGGGCGATACTCTTACTTCACACTCCGGACATGACTTGTATACGAACTTGCAAGAGAGTTCGCTTATCAATTTGTTCGAAACGCCGACCCGTGGTAATAACGTTCTTGACATTGTACTTGCAACAAAAGAAGAATTGATAGAGAATTTGAATGTTGGTGATGAATTCAGTAACAGCGACCATCGTACGATAACTTTCACTTTAAAGTTTTACTAGTAACGAACCAAATAGTAGCATCGAAAAAGTCCCTAATTTTAAGAAAGCAAACTTCCATAAACTTAGAGCTATGTTTAAAGAAACTGACTGGAGCTTTTCAATTAACAATAACGACATAAATACATCTTGGAAGTTATTCGATACCACTTACCTAAAAGCAGTGCAAGACTGCATACCATCGAAAATACGGCGTCCAGGCCATAATAATAAGCCCAAATGGTGGAATAAAGATATTTCAAAACTGCCTGCTTGCTAAAAAATGTGCTAATGATAGATTAAAATCCTCACAAAATGACGAAGAACGGGTGAAATTTGTAGAGCTACGACGCAAAGCCAAAAAGTTAATTAAGCAGAGTAAAAAGACCTTAGAGTATATATGCGAATCAAAGTAAAACAAACCCGAAAGAATTCTATAGTTATATCAGAAAGAAAAAAGTAGTTACTTCAACTGTTGGACCCATTAGTCGATGAAAATGGAGAATACACCAAAGACGAAGTACAAATGAGTAATGCCCTCAATACCTTCTGTTGCATCAGTTTTACAACAGAAGACCTCAGTGATATCCCTACACCATCGCCGATTCAGATTGATAATTCAGATGTTCTAAGCAATATCACCGTTACAGAGAGAGAAGTATTGAATTGTTTAGATAAACTCAAGGTAAATAAAACGCCAGGACCTGATACAATCTCGCCTAGAGTTCTAAAGGAAGCTAAGGATGAGCTCTCCAAACCACTGACATTACTATTCAATAAATCCTTGCAGTCTGGAACTATGCCTGATCAGTGGAAGCTAGCCAACGTAACACCTATATTAAAAAAGGCAGCAAATCCCTACCCAGTAACTATCGTCCAATTAGCTTAACCTCAGATGTTTGTAAAATGCTAGAAACGGTCATACGAGACAGACTCGTAAATCACTTAGAGGAAAATACCATACTTAAAGATACTCAACACGGCTTTCGTAAAAAACGTTCCTGTTTAACAAACCTCTTAGACTTCTTCCACGATATCCTCAACCTCTACGATGAGTGTAAAGCTGTAGATATTATATACCTTGATTTTCAAAAGGCCTTTGACAAAGTTCCCCACAAACGTTTACTGCTTAAAACTAAAAGCGCATGGAATACAAGTGTGTTGAAATGGATAGAAAATTGGCTCAGCAACAGAAAGCAAAGGGTAGTCATAAACGTAAGGCATCTAAATGGACCAATGTAAGTAGCGGGGTACCCCAGGGATCGGTACTAGGACCAATTCTCTTTCTAATTTATACACACGACATAGATGAGGGTCTCACCTGTACAATCTCAAAATTTGCTGACGATACAAAAATTGCAAATAGCGTACTCTCAAAAGAACAAGTTGACGATATGCAACACAATCTAGATAAATTGTCATGTTGGGCCCAAATTTGGCAAATGAGTTTCAATGCGGATAAATGTAAAGTACTACATATCGGATACCTAAATGAGAAAGCAAACTATTCGATGAATGGCACTCAGCTTAAGAATGTAAACAGAGAAACCGATCTGGGAGTAACAATATCGAGTAACCTAAAACCGAGTCAACAATGTTCAGAAGTTGTTAAGAAGGCAAACAAAATAATTGGCTTTATAGGCAGGTCATTTGAGCATAAATCCAAAGAAGTTATCCTAACCCTTTACAATTCCTTAGTCCGACCTCTTCTGGAATACTGCGTTCAATGCTGGTGCCCTTATTACCAAAAAGATATAAACAAGCTAGAACGAGTTCAACGCAGAGTTTCCAAATGATACCTAGCCTAAAGAACAAACCATACGAAGAGCGTCTTAGAGAATTAAATCTATTTCCTTTAACCCAGCACAGATTAAGAGGTGACTTAATTCAAGTGTTCAAAATCATCAAAGGCATCGACAATATGAACTGTAGTAAGTACTTCACTATCGACCAATCTAATTACACGCGGGGAAACGGTTGCAAAATTATTGGTAAATCTTTTAACTCGCACGAATCTAAGAATTTCTTCTTCAATCGAGTTGTCAACTTGTGGAATGGGCTTCCCCGAAACGTTATAGACTGCATCACCGTTGATTCATTTAAACTCCGCCTAGACAAATATCTCTTATTAAACCCGCGACTGACTGCGTTTGTAAATTAATAACTTTATTTTATCCCCCCCTCAGTTACTAACCCATCTGTCCTCTACTAACTTCCTAATCCTGCCACGGACATTAGTTCCAGGGCAGTAATTCCCTTTCCAATGTTCCCTTACCCACTCTAAACCACTGTTTGGACACTCGATCCTCAGTGTTTTGGAGGACAAGCAACCTAGAAGGGTCACTAGACCTGTTGTTGCTTGATTTCCTTTGTACTCCTTTGTACTCCTCCGTACCTCTTCCTACACATGGTAGTGAAGGACTCTATACAGTACAAAGGGTCAGACGGCACCGTAACTTATCACCTCCTGGGGTTATGGGCGACGGGGTACTATGATGTAATACACCCTATTCCAAATAAGTAGGCTAAAGTTATTGAACATTAACCTTTATAACTCACAAACGACTAGAGTAATCGAGATAATTTATCTACCATTTGGAAAGTGTCAGCCAGCGAATAGGTGTGGAAATTTACAGCCCATTTGTTCTAGCCCTTTTTGATTTACAGAGGTTAGAGCTCACCATTTCTGGCCTACCTATTTGGAACAGGGTAAAGGCTATTCTGTATCTACTGTGTTGTGCTAGATTGTGCTATTCTATACTGTGCTAGACTGTGTTGTACTGTACTAGGTTGCGTTGTACTGTGTACCCGTCCAGCCCCGGCTAGTTTTGTAATGTTTGTTCACCAGAACCCGGCCGGATTTTGTCATTGTTTTTATTCCTGAAACAATAGCGAATGGGTTAGGAATGAAGGAAAAACCACGAAAAACCGCTCAAAAAGCTTAAAGAATGGTCCTACAGAGCCCCCGAAAACGTATTTTACAAGAGTAAAAAATTGAAGGCAATTACCCCCAAAAAACCAGGTTATTTCACGCGCACGCACGTGGACTTTGAGAGTTTTCAACCATCGGCACGGTTGCGTGGGATACGTACACAGTTCCCATACAAACTGAGCCCTCTAAACCCTAGGTTACGTCGGCGCAATTGGGGTGAACTCGCCGCGTCTCTGGGGCTGTGCGTTACACTACACGAGTCAGGCGTCGCTGGGGCTGTACTGTTAAGTTCCCTGGTTAGCTGTGTTGCACTGTAATACTGTGTTGTACTGTGCTGCTATGTTGTACTGTACTAGGATTTGTACTGTACTAGGCTGTGTTGTACTGTGCTAGGCTGAGTTGTGCTAGAGTTGTACTGTGTTAGGCTGTGTTGTACTGTGTAATGTGTTGTACTGTAATGGCTGTGTTGTTCTGTACTGTGTTGTACTGTTTTAGGTTGTGCACTGTACTAGGCTGTGTTGTACTGTACTAGGCTGTGTTGTACTGTATTACTGTGTTGTAGTACTAGGCTGGTTGTACTGTGTTAGGCTGTGTTGTACTGTACTAGGCTGTTGTACTGTGTTAGACCTGTGTTTGTACTGTACTAGGCTGTGTTGTACTGTATGTTACAGTAGGCTGTGTTGTACTGTACTAGTCTGTGTTGTACTGTGCTGTGTTGTGGTGTGTATGCTGAGTTGTACTGTGTTAGGCTGTGTTGTACTGTACTAGGCTGTGTTGTACTGTATTAGGCTGTGTTGTACAGTACTAGGCTGTGTTGTACTGTGTTAGGCTGTGTTGTACTGTACTAGGCTGTGTTGTACTGTACTAGGCTGTGTTGTACTGTACTAGGCTGTGTTGTACAGTACTAGGCTGTGTTGTACTGTGCTAGGCTGTGTTGTACTGTGTTAGGCTGTGTTGTACTGTGTTAGGTTGTGTTGTACTGTACTAGACTGTGTTGTACTGTACTAGGCTGTGTTGTACTGTGTTAGGCTGTGTTGTACTGTGCTAGGCTGTGTTGTACTGTGGTTGACTGTGTTAGGCTGTGTTGTACTGTACTAGGCTGTGTTGTACTGTGTTGTGCTGTGCTAGGCTGTGTTGTACTGTACTTTGTTAGGCTGTGCTGTGTTATTCTTGGCTAGACTGTGCTGTGTTATTCTGTGTTAGACTGTGGTGATCTACTGTGTTGCGTGGGTGTTTAGTGTATTAATATTATGCTTGACCTGCTTTACATTTCAGTGATGTAGTGTAATGTGTTTCAGTACTTGGGGTTTCTATATATATATATATATATATATATATATATAAAGGAGACAAAAGGCAATTTGCCTGTAGCAAGTGTCTCTCCCTGAGTCAAAAGAGTGACAGAGACAAATTCAAGGGACGTTGGGGTCAAAATGTCTGGACACACGAAGTTTAAAGCAGTCTTAGTCATGGGATGAAGGAAAGATTGATTGAGGGAGAGAGTTCCAGTATTAACTTGTTGAGTAGAAGAAAGACTGGGGAACTGGTGTACCGTGCACTGTGTATAACTTGGTGAATAGCGTCCATGAATCAACCTAATAATAATGGGCAGATGAGACAGATGAAAGACGGGATAGAATTACGAGAATATCAGTCGTAGTTGCCGCGTTTGATGTCTATTATAAAGCCACACCTCATAATGCACTCATAAATATTCCAGGTGATAAATCAAGTGGACACCACGGTCATTGTTAGACACTAATGAAATATGCAGCAAGTGTCGCGATACGGTTTATTGTGGATACCCGTTTCCGCGTCCCTGGCTTTCCCGTTTCTTGTATTTGATGACAAAAAAAAAATGGCATGGACAATCTGCCAGTTTCGGCTACATGATTTCAGTGGAATGATTACCTTGTATGCCACAAAGAAACAGTAAAAAATCGAAGATATGTAAATGGTATAATCATAAAGCTATTCAGTAAATTGATAGTTATAATTATGTACTTGTCTATAGTTATAATACTTGCTCTTAGTACGACCACTT